>CAWUHX010000297.1:115000-204920 GCA_963922205.1 Romanomermis culicivorax | reverse complement strand
AGCAGTGGTATCAACGCAGAGTACTGGTCTATGCTGGGTAAATGTACTAAAACGAATGACTGACAATATTTCCCATCCACTAAAATCAAATTATTATCTTACACCGTCCTCAGCAGTAACAGCTGTACAGCTGTCCACAAACAACTTTGTCGTATTGTGTCGCCTCACTTCCGTTATCGTGGGTTGACTTCCTATAACGATCAACAAGTAAACTTGTGCTAAAAGGTCGTCCAAAAGGTCCAACAGACAGAATCTACCGGATATTGCGTAAAAGCTGACACTTTCCAGGTCGTCTGCTGGCATTTCAAATTCAAGTAATGTAGTCACTGTTGATCGTCCCTTTTTCATGAGCTCGAATTTTCGATTCATTGCAATAAACTACAAATATAATGGAAGATTCAAATTATTCAGGAGAGCAACTCAGGCAACAAACTCAAAATCTCACATTAATTGGAATTTTGAGAAAATTTGAACCAAAAAAATGAGTAGTGTTATCCATACAAGCAGGTATTATATGGGCAAGTTGTAAATACAGAGTCGGATCAAAATCCTTTTACCACTTTCAATTTCACTGTAATTTGAGTTTCTAATTAATTTTCGCAATTTCTGTTTTCCCCATATCTTTTCCTGCAACTAAGTAGTTTTATGTAAAAGAGGTTGCAGCATTATTTCGTGTCCTAAATTTCTGCATACATTGAGTCGATGTTCGGTGGAAAATTGTGTGTTTAGTCCCTGCTATTTCTAGTGTTTTTTCACATAGTAGCTTTGGTTTTGTACCACTGTCTTTTCTTATTTATCATTATTAGGACGCTCATCATTAATAAAGAAATATTCAAATCATCCGTTGTCTAATTTTAACTACATATGATATTATGCCAATTAATCGACCTTTGCGTGTGTGTTTACTCTTCCAGTGGTCAATAACTACCTGTAGCAGACTCAACAGTGATTCGAGAACGAGATGACAATTTCTTGATGATTTCATTCGACCAAGAGGAACACTCTATTATGATTGGGGAAATGAATAGGGTTCAAAGCTTAGATCTAACACTCGGATTCAGTTGAAAATCTACACAAACGATGAGTTAGTGGATTGAGGTTGGCCGAATTTGGAGTAGACCAGTTGTCATTAAAGGCAGCAACAGAACAATTTTTGGATCCTCCATGACGTAAGAGATTGATCAAGAAATCAAATTGGTTGGTCTTGGTACAGGCCATAAATCTTACACATGGCACAGAAATTCCGCAGAGGATCAGATATCGCAGGGTGTGAGCTCGAACTTTATTTTCTGATGATGAAAGAAAAGTATCTCTCCCAACTAACACATTTTCCAGCCTGGATAAAGTAAGTATGCGGAACTGTTTGCTCGATCAGCATTATTTTAAACCTTAGAATCAAGCGCACTTCATTTATAAAAATTGTTAATCTGCTGCATAATTTCCCTTCTCATGATGACTTAGTGTTTTTTCTTTTGATCGATTTCTCTCATAGTCTTTCCTATCATTGTGAGCTGACGAAAACTACTGAAGGTCAGTAAGAATCGGTTGCAGCCCAATTAAAGTCTACTGGAAAAGGCATAGGTATGAGTTCTTCACCCATGACAACTCGAACTGTGTTGTAAGTTTGACGTTTTCTTCAATTTTGATCATTTTGTGTTTGACCAAAGTTTAGTGCATTTGAACAGTGAAAAAGCCCGCTAAACAAACATAACTATTATGACAAAGTAAAATATGATAGTCATCTTTGATATGGTTCATACAGAAAAATTTTAACTGAACTGTGTTCACATCTCTTTAACTTTACCAAGATACGATCTATTTGATTCAGTATGACCATTCGTGTATCTTCACCAACGGGATTATAAGTGAAAGTTTCGTTCCATCTTTCATACTGAACAATTAGCTGTCAATAAAGTAATCTGGTTGTGTACTTACATAAACAAGAATAGACAACATACCAATTGCTTGGACTTTTCTTTTGTGAATATGATCGAGTAGCCTGCACTTCTTTCTGTTCCAAAATTGATGCTCAGTCGCTGTAAGTGTTCATGATCTTTTGCATTCAATATTAACATGTATCCAGTAGAGAACGGTTCAGTTAAGCGAATTCTTTTTCCAGTGGGTCTTGTCTGAAAAATTCAAATGTTCATAAAGGTTGTGAAGGATATTCACAAAGAATAGTTATCCACCCATTTTCGCAACAGAGTCGCCTCAATGTGAGCAGTAAAAGTACTCGGGCCATTGAGCCAGGCGGTTTCGAATAATTCATGAATTCCATCTATAATGAAATGCAGAACTCTCCATTTTGAAAACGATAGGATTCTTTTTTGCTT
This sequence comes from Romanomermis culicivorax, assembly GCA_963922205.1. Classification (NCBI taxonomy): domain Eukaryota; kingdom Metazoa; phylum Nematoda; class Enoplea; order Mermithida; family Mermithidae; genus Romanomermis; species Romanomermis culicivorax. Next base: position 202,587 of record CAWUHX010000297.1, on the reverse strand, counting down.
GCCTGAAACTTTCCCAGTAATTACACTATCAACATTGCACAACTTGGATTTCATTTGAGTGAATTTTACTTTTCTGTTTGATTCTTCCAATTCATGGAAATCCAGAATTTCATCATTAACATAAAACTGAAAAGCAAAATTCAAACGATCAGTTATGGTTCCAACATAGAATACATTTGCTTTACTATTATCAATGATGGCTTCAATAATAAACCGATGGTCGCTTGAGTACTCGATTGAGTCAAATTGACATTTGAATAGTAATGGCATTTCAGATTCGTATCACCAAAACATACGTCGAGACTGCCCTGACCGTGTTAAGAAGAAAAATAATTATGAAGGGGCATTTCAGACATAGTGCACTTACATCATGAGTTTTGTGCATAACATCGAATCTCAACTCGACTTGGGAATGATCATCGTGTATAATAAAGTAGCATTTGCTATAATCGTTCACGAAATTCAATTTGACTACTAAATATGAATCAGTTTCGGCTGACGGTTTTATTTGAGCTTGAATCCAATCCTGTTGTCATAAATCTCTGCTTTACTAGCTAGTTTGAAGTGATTGGTGCAAAACTTTACCTGTGAAGCATCACGCATTTTCAAGAAAGTATTTGTGACATAGTATTGGCTGTCATTGGTTTTTACATACGTGAATTTGCCAGATAAATTTGATTCAAATTCGACCAAATATACTGTAACTTTGGATTGTAACATGACATAGCCGACCATTGTATTTTGGATCATAACCTGGGTCAATATATTAAAATGTGATTTTTGTAAGCAATTATTCCCCAAGAAGATACATATATTTTTTCATAATGATCCAAATTTGCGGATTCAAAAAACACATTGGCAGTTATGCGGAACAACCATGAAATGAAATCTAAGTCTTAATGGAATGAAAAGAACAGCTTTGCACATAATTCTAGCCCAAATTACTTTTAGCATCGTAGTTGTCCACAAAAACCAGATTGGCTGATTAGTATCTAGTGGAACATAGAATGTGACATTCTTTGTAAATTTATCTAACCAGTGTACAACAATTTGATTCTATAACAAAATAACATGTAATGTAGTTATTACGCGGTCAAGTTCTCTCAGATGGGCATACCTTATGTACCAAGAAGTCGAATTTGTAAATAATTGTTTTCGTGAGACAATCAATGACACTTAAATATCCATCAGTTGTTTCTGTTTCAAGTTTTATTCCATCACCACTGAGTAACAATGGTTCTAAAATCGGCGACTGTAACCACTTTAATTCGTGAACATTCTGAAAGAAATTTCAAATACATAGGTTAGGGATCAGGTCTTAGCTGTTTGACCTCACCCTGGTGTCTGACTTCATTAGAATGCTGACATTTGAAGGCGAGCAGAAAATGTTTTAGTTCAGGGTGCAGCATAGAATGAATCACATGGTACATCATGTTAGCATGTACCCAAAACATGATTTCAAATGGTATCTGCCTTCTTGGGGGACCCAGGTGAGATTGAAGTTCCATTAAACTTTGGTTTATCTACCCAAAAGATTTTCCTTTCTGCCGATATTCCCCTCGATTTTTTATCAATACACGTGGTTTTGGGAATATGAAATGCGCCCTACAATTTTGCAAAGAGAAATTCGAGTAGGTATAGGAAGCCTTTGCCTGATCCTCGAGGCAGGCCAGGGCTTTTTAGTACTCTGCTAATGAAACCATATAAAAACCGGCAATATCCTCATCATCTTCGTCAAATTTGCTTAGTGAAAGACTGTGGCTGGAATCTGAAACAGCTTCAGCTCTAATTCCTTGAACACAACAGAAGTATTTTGAAAAAAAAATTTTCGACATATGCCGAAGTTTATGCAAATCACTAACCGTGAGTAGTAAATATAGTTGTTTGTTTTCTGGAAAAAGTCAATCGAGAACCTTTATTGAAGTTGTAGCGAGCGCAGGACGTGACTTTAGCGATTCCTAACAGTTTTACTGTCAAACTAACTACTAACTATTATCTTAACTAATCAGGTGCATAAGGTAAGAATGAGCCAATTCATCGAAGTCGAGCATGATTTTATGAGTCGATGATACAGTAAAAGCAGGCTAGTAGAATGGACAAACTCACACATCATTTTAAGACCAACAAAGTCAAACGTGCTAACTGTGAGTGCTGAAAGTACTCGTGCTAAAAAATTCTGAGGCAGACGTAGATAATTTTAATGTTGGAAAAGTCGAGATTTCAAGCACCTTACGCTGTCCCTTTTTACATTGCACCTGATCAGTATACTTATTCTTTATAAAATGCTTGAATGTTGAAAAATAATAAAAATTGATATTGTCCTTAAAATATTGTATACAAAGCTTATACAAGAGAATTTTCACTTAAAAATTATCAACAGATAATTGAAAAGTCCCAGCCCAAATAGTAGTATAGTCTATTGCAGCAGATAAATAATAAGTGACCTGTTCTTCGATTTGGAAAATCTCTTCAACGGTAGACATTTCTCCGAATCCATAACGTTGTACAAATGGAATAAGCATTCGTTGGCCTATCAAATTAGGAGATTTGCAACAGTATCACCAATAACTCATATCGTATACCTACTTTTATATAATAGTGTAGATTTCAATGTTTCGATGTTTTTCGTAACTGTTTCTGTATAAAACAAACATCGTCTATTCAAATTGAGATATTCGCTGTTCTCTAACCATAAATGAAGAAATATGAAATATTTGAGATCTTAACATTGTGATTTTGATCTGAGATGGTTAATAACATCACGGCATTATTGGGTTTTCTGATCACGTCAAGTGACAAAATTCTGATTGATCTATCATATATCTGAAACATATTTAAAAAGTTAGGCCTGTATATGGAAGCGTGATTTTTCTGGAATACTTCGAGTATTGAACTATTCATGATTATCATCAAATTGAAGCTTTGGCCATGGCTAAACGAGTTAGTCGTATGACTCTTATCGATAATTTGTCCTTCGTGTTCTTCGTTCATTGAAATTTCCTAATAAAATTGATTTCTTTCTAGGATTTTTCTCATACTTATATGATACCTGTTCATGAAAAAGCAAAAGTATTGAATACTTCCACTGACGATCCCCTGAAAACAAAGAAATTTCGAGCCTTTCCACATCTTTAGTGAAAAAGCCATCAATTTCTAAGCCGAATCCATGTGTAAAACCTTTCTCGAGTTTGTATGCACTTTTTTTCGTATCTATTGTCTGCAAATTGGAAAAGGATTAGGCTGAATTTTATTGACAATTCTTCTTACAATATTATCGAGTTCAATGGCATGCACTTCACTAACCAGTGAAGAATTCTTCATTTTCTGAATTAACCATGTTCGTTGTGCAAGCACTGAAAGATAATTTAATGTATGTTTGTTTTCTAAATTGACGAAAGTTCGTACAAGGGCTCTTCAAAGGTATTTGTTCCAAAGGTTCTGAATAAAGATAAACAATACACTCGCATGATATTTCAAATGGAATCATTATTTACCGGATAATTTTCCATCAGATATTCTTTTTAGGTACGGATCTGCCCAAAGATTTAGTTCAATCATAGATTTCTTGTCTATATGGCAGCCTTGACTGAAGTTCAGGGAATATATTTGATTCTTCTTGTTGAAAATCTAGTCAAATATCATCGCTTAGGACTAAGTTAAACGTTTTGGAACGTGATTAATGTACTTGGAATCCATCATTCACGGATAGAACGACAATTTCAAAATTTTCTCCTCTGACTGAAGACAATGACGATTCTCCAATTAAGTACTGTTGATGATGGTCATCGCATGTTGATTGGCTCCATAAAATTTTCTGCGCCAAATTATTGTGAATGATAGAGTAATAAAAAATTTCACATGCAATAATGACTCACAGAATCTTGCAATCTCTCATTTGTGATAATGGTCATGTTGAGAAATGTGAAATCTACGCTATCCTTCAGAGTGACGCAGATGGAACGACCTCCATATAAATATCCGTAAAGCGCAATAAATGTATTTGGCATTAGTATTTTGCCCACATGATAAGATTTATGATAATACCAGTGGTACTCATTAGGAAGCTAAAAATGTAATGGTGTTTTTCAGAATACTGGAAGACATAGAAAGGCCATCGTAAAGTATAAGTATCTAGTCGAACTGAAAAAGTTATTTTCTCAACTAACTGACCATTTTCCTCATGATCTACGAATATGGATCAGCTTACGCAGTCGTTCTGTTCCAGGGCTAAATGTGGCATGAAAATAATAATTTCACAAATCCTAGTGTAGGTACCATTGCCTGGGTACACCCCGAGTATAACTTGTGTACTGTTACAGAATACTACAATTATCCCTAAGTTATCCAATTCTTCCTTACCCAAGAAGTATGATACAATATCCGTTTTGCTACATGAAAACCATACTTTTCACCTTCATTCTTCCAAAAAAGCTGATCCAATTTATCTTGTCCTCTCCAGTCTGAAATAATTCTTGTGAAGAATACGATCATGGAATACGTTGCAAGATATACCAGAAAAATAAACATAACTGATCTGCATAGTTCTGCTCGTTGTAAATATCAACGAATTTATTGGTATACTGGAGTCAGTAAAGAGTTGGTCAATTATTTCATCATTGATCATGATCTTAAAAGAAGCAAACACCCAAGTTTGTGGACATTTTTTACAATGAAATTTTTTTACCCACCTGCAATAAATTTTCCGACCGGCGAACAACAGCGATCTTACGAACATCGTAAGATGGCAGAAGAATGGTTTTTATCTGATTTACTTTCAGCATATTCTGCTGAAAAAATGCTCACCAAAAAATAATCATCATATGGCAAACAAAGTTTATGCTCACAGCAGCTTTATCAAATGTGAAGTTCAATGACCATATCACTCCTGTTAGCCCAAAAGTCAAGTCGCCGGAAAAATCTCCGCTCACTATGATGCCATATTGTGTTTCGAGCCCCATTGCCATTCTACACGTATTTCGTGGTACATGTGCATTCTTTGAAACAGAAAGACAAATACTAATTTTGATCAACATTATTCAAATTAGCTCATACCTTATCAAGAATAGTCCAATTGTAAATATAATTCAATTGTCCAAAAGGTGAATATTCCCGAAATGTGTGAATTTCGTTACCTGAAACACCTACTTTATTGAGTGCAATCTGAAAGAGGCATATCAGTGAGAATATTTGTGCGAGTTTTGACCTCAATCAGTAACGTTGTTATGCTCACATTGGAATGGCAAACTAATACACGGTTTTCCATGAGCACACATTTTCTACAATTTTTAGGACATTAATTTTAGTGTAAGGATAAGAGTATTCATAAAGTAATCTAATGTCTTCAACAGGAGAGCAGTGCCGGCCTTTTACTCAATGGGGAAAGGGTCAGAAAGTTTTTTTGCATTTTAGCCAAGTCGATTTTTCCACTTAAAAATGCCTATAGACGCTTTACTTGAGTGTTTTTGAGCTTTTCCAAACACTCTGGTGTTTTTAGAGTCATTAATTTATTAAAATAAAACAAAAAATCGAAATTTTCGAGTTTGAAGGCTAACTTACAAGCATTGTGGAACAAATTTTTCAGCAAACTATCCAAGATCATAAAGATTTTGAATTATACGAGAAATCGGCTGTTAAGACTTCTATGATGGCAAGTAGGAGCCAAAAAAGATGTCAATCCTTCCGGCGCCATGTTCGGAAAAATTTTTGGGTTATTGACATTCTGTGACTTGGGACTATCAATTTTTCGAGCATTTATTTCGAGAATGAGGTTCAAATTTTCTCTTCTAAGAAACCATAAGTTCTAGAATTTATCATTTGGAAAATTTTAATGCCATTAATTTACTCACAAACGTTATCAACTTGGCCAAAAAATTGTATGAGTGCGAAGAATAGAAATTTATGAAAACTACTTCCATTGAGCTTTTGAATCCACAAATTCAACCCAAGAAATTTAGAAAGCTGACGTGTTGACTTTCTCAAAAGATGTGTCACGGAAAAAAGTGCATCTTAGTAAGATATTGAATATTATCAATTAAAACGTGAGATAATACTTTTAAGATGATGAAAACTATTAAAAATGGTGAGTGATGGTAGACAGTAGACATGCTAACAACCGCGTCTGAGCTAGATAATTAATAATAATGATTATTAAAGCTATAAACAGCGCGACGCACCGGAAAATTTTGACATTTGGACCTCCTTCAAAAATGCACCAAAATGCATCTTTTCTATATCCAAAAAGGATTTGACTTGAGCTGCTGTGAACACCTGAATGATGCACTGCATAGGGGTATTATAGATGTGGGGTCGATAATCCCACCCGAGAGATTTATTAGTCCAGGAATGGTCAATCCAACCAAGTTCGAATTTTTCTTCGCCAATAAATACTCCATCAGTGGTGACCACGCCAGAGGCAACTGTTGCTCCCATGACTCATACACACCTAAATTAACAAACCCAATTTTGTGCACCTGATTCAGTTTTTAGTTAAATCGATCAAGTAAGAAACTCAAAACTCTACCGTTCTTGGGAGAAAATTTTTGACCTCACATATGGAGGTGATTGGCCCCATAGGGAATTTTTCAAGGTGTGACAAAATATCGAATGATCTCGACGTCTTTCCAAAAATATTATTTAAAATGGTGTATTTCCATTTTTAATGGAGTTGGAGTTGCTGAAGTTGAATTAAAATTAGTTTGACCTCTGAAAAATTTTCCTTGCTGTTGATGTATGCTCACCATGCATGTTCCTGGTGACGAACCACTTATCGGCATCATTGTTCTTAAAGATCGTGTAATTTTCTGAAAAATGCAGAACCATAGCATGTTTTTCTAGAAATGATTCTAAATAATAAAAGTGAAAAGCAAGTAGTATTCCAGATTTTCACGATTTTATGATAAACAATATATGTTATAGGACTGGAAATTTGTAAGCTTACTGACCTCACCCTTTAACAATTTTTCGAATGAAACATTTTACGATAAAAGCTATATGCAAACGATTTGTGTCGCTTTTCTATTTGGAAGCATTTTATAAGAAACAAATTGTAGGTATTTTCGCAATACAGCAGCATTGAGCGATTACATTGAGCTATACAACTGGTGGTCTATTACCTTGATAATAACGGTAGTGGAAAGAAAGTGCTTTTAATTCACCATATATGTGTGCGGATGCTTTGACTAACAACTGGTCTTCTTCCAAGAGCTGTTGCTTGTATACCAGAATTGGTTCTTGATTATAATAAACCTATTTGAGACAAATTTCGTAGACTAGAAAAAAACCATCATCACTGTACCCAACTAGAGGATACGGAATCAAAAGTGGACCTGTTGTTTTTATTCCAGGCATATTATACCAGTTTATTAGAAAATGCCCCGATGGGGCAGAAAAAAGAATATACTTGCTTGGATAGTTGCCAAGCTACAAAAAGAAGTGGACTAGATTTTTGAGAATTTGGGTAAAAGTTGGAAAACATTAACTTTCGTAATATTGTATTTTCATTCTTTCTCAAAAAAAGGATTTCCATGTCTGTGAAAAAGTATATTCTGCAGCATCGTGCATTTTGTCCTTCCCCTGGCATCAACTACAGTAAAATTTCTCTATATGAAAATTATCTGCACATGACTTCAAATGTAAAGGAATGGTAAACCAATAGAATTCTGACTCGCGACTGATTCAAATTCCTGCCTGTCACACTAGCTGGAAAATAGTGAGGGAGGCATACTATAGCATTTTCAGAACTGTAAAGACACCTGAGATTGGTTGCACTAACTCAACATGAGGATAATCTTAATATACCGAACTTGAAATCAAACCGAGTCGCCCTTTTGGTTGAGGTTATCTTGAGCTCGAGCGTGGACTCTTTAGTGCAACTGAGCCTTGGTTGGAAAGTGTGTTGATGCAATCACCTGCAGAATACACTTTTTCACAGACATGGAAATTTTTTTTGAGAAAAAATGAAAACCCAATATAACGAAGGGGAATTTTTTCCAACTTTAATCCAAGTTCTTGAAAAGCTATCCATTTTCTAGCATGGCAACTGTCGAAGCAAGTATATTCACCTTTTTTCTGCCCCATCGGGGCATTTTCTAATAAACTAGTCCACTTCTTTTTAGTGGGCCACGCATGAAAACCTTCGTAGAAGTAACTTGAAGTTTTAAATTTGGTCATCTTCACATCAAAGAAATAATGAAAAACAATCGTAAAGCTACGAATTTTCACTTTCGGTAATAGTAAAAGATGCGTAAACCGCATGAAACTGGAAACAAATTGTGAACATAGTGTAAAATGACCATTTCCATTCGATTCCTCATGACCAAGAACCGCTCAATACAAAAAACCGCAGAAAAAGCCTTGTTTACACACAGAACATTTTTTTGTGTGAAGTGGCTGAGCCCACTGAATTCCCCATGGTCAGAAACCTTTTCCTCCAAAAATCGTACAAAATACATTTGTCTACACTCAATTTAAGGTCGTGGATGAAGTGATCGCATTCATTAAATTTCCCATGTTCGAAAACCCCTTGCCCCAAAAAAATACGAAAATACGCTTGTTTACTTCCGCGATAATTTTTCTTGTGAAGTGACCGCGTCCGTCGACTTCCAAATGGTCGAAAATCCCTTCCTCCAAAAAGTCAAGGAGTACCTTCATCTACATCAATAATGTTTTTTGTGTAAAGTGACCACGTTCATTGAATTCCCCATGATCGAAAACTCTTACATCCCAAAAATCCCAATAAGGCTACCGGTTCAATTGAAACTGCAAAAAATTCAGACATCGTAGTGCACTATGCTGCAAAAAAAATTTTTTTTCGAAGCCGTAAGTTTATATAACAAAATTGCCAAATTTCGCGGTTTCGGGGACTTTGGACAACCATATAATTGAATGGGGGCCATATTTCAAAAAAATAAAAAATCATATTTGAGACTGCATCCCCAAGATGCTTAGGCCGAAGTATGGAGCTTGGATATGGCACACCCATTGCTGGGCATGGTGGAACTGGGGGGCGTCAAAAAGTGCGTTTTTTGCATGTTTTTGGGGCCCCACCGAACACCACTTGCAGATAGAGGCGAAATGACAGAAGGCACCCCATAATTTTCCCCTATGCCCGAAATTATAAAAAAACCCGAAGGTTCTAGCTCTTACCCTTTTGGCTCTAGAGGGGGGCATGAAATTTGGGGGCCAAGTATAGGTTGACGCTATCGCGCCACCTTTGATGTCAATGTGAAAGAAAAAGAAACTTCGGTGGAGTGATCTACATCATGGAGGACCTAGATACTCCGCAGAGTATAGTGCCATTCCACTATGAAATACCAGAAGGGCCACTTGAAAAAAAATCGTTACCACTTGAAAAAATTTATTACTACTTGAAAAAAATCGTCACCTTCGAACACGATGCACAACATTTTTTCAAGATGCATCGCAAAAATTTCAAGATGCTTCGCAAAAAAATCAAGATGTAAGAGTTTTCTGATGTTCGACTTTCTTTTCGAGTGCATCTCAATTTTTCAAGATAATGTTGAAAAAAATCAAGAACTCATCTTGAAAAAAAATCAAGATCCCATCTCGAAAAAAATCGAGATGGGCGGCACATCAAAGGATAAAAATTCCTGAACCTAGCCAATCAAAGGCGTTGCTCCGCCCCTTTATTTATATACAGGAACCCTTCAAAGTGAGTGAGTTTCTGGCGGAAGCCCTTCTGAGGTCACGGCTTTATGGCGGAGGCCCTTGGTTTTTACGGGATTCGAATCTATCATGATGTCTCTGCTTTGACCCCAACTTTTGATTCGGACGGAATATTACCTGCTACATGCGTGATAGGATTTTTCATTCATGACTTAATAAATCCTGATTTGCTGCAATCATATTGATGCCATATTTCATAAAATGTATTTGAAAACTTTTGATTTACTATTATGGTATGATTTCAAAACACGTTCGACAGTGGCATCAAAATTGTTGCTTCAAAAATTGATTGGAAAAAGATGAACTGATCAATTTTCTTCATTTGTTGGTTAAACAGATTTTGTTGCATTCGGAGTCTTATTCGTAGTACCACGATGAGTCACCATATGCAAGTTTACCAAATATTTGTTCCCTCGTCTTAAAATTGTTATGTCCGTTGGTACATTCCAATGAATGCCACCAGCGAAAGTCACGGTTTCTTCGCGCATCCACTGTCCGTCATGATCTTGTTCGTTGACGGCTACTTGCTACCAAAATTCAATGGAGTAATAATAATATAGATATCTTTAACCCCCATGCACTCTCACTTCCCAGTATGCTTTCACATTGACGTGAAACACAATGCGATCATTTATATCATGCAATTCAATGATGTATCGCTCCTCAGGAGCATATTTTGGAATGAAATGTGCGTGAACTCCAAAGTTTGACAGGAAACCTATATCCAGAGGCAGATTTGTTTGTTCTGAAATGTAGTCTTTTGTAATTAAAAAATTGTGAATAGTCGATCTTTGCTCATCATACTATTATCCTCAAAGTACCAGTCTTTCAAGTCTACATATGACATCAGGCGTCTATCATGTTTTATATCCATCGAATTAGCATACATTTCCAGACCATTATCTCGTCCTAAAAGTAAACAAAACGGGTCTTTAAATTTAATATGAAAAGTAGCCAAATTACCTGGGAAAAATAAAGCGCCAGTCGCATATTCCAAATCTGGAATTGGAAATATACATTGTTTTTCAATTAAAGCGGCTAGTTCGTGAGTTACCACTCATCTCATAAAGGATGATGTTTTCGACTGATACACCATCATAAATGCCGATCATTTTTTCCAGGCCGATAGATGGAAAATACTCGGGTTCAGATTTCAGCCATCCGATTTCGACGTTATTGTCTAGTATCTGAAGGAACAAAGTGCTCGAGATAACTTAGTTCATTGTTAAGCGTATCGTAATCATAGCTTAATCCTCTAAATTTGCGCTAAACCTGACAATTGTTAAATACAGTTTTACCAGAACAAACATAGTAATGCTGTGTCTTAACGAACATTTGAGTAAATTAGTATGCTTTCAGAAAAGATGAAATTATCAACCGTAGATCAAGCGGAGCATTTCTGCAAAGACTACTATTTCAAGAAAATTTTGACAAATGAACATTTAATCTACTTTAAAGAATAACAGATTCATGAGAAGAAACAGAGCTAAATCAGAAATCAATAAACCATCTTACGAAAAGCCCATTTCCACAGGGCATAGAAACCAGACTCACCCTCAACATCTGGAATCTGTAGTCGATTAGGATTGTCAATTGGAAATTTGAGCCTGGTATCAGACGATTTGGTAAGTTTATCCAATTCTCTTCCTTCAAGTGATTTTCTCTTTTATGATATTGATTCAGTTTAATTACCTAAATAATGAGTTTTTGATATACAGTTCAAGCCGAAGTTCTTAACCCTGACTGGTCTCTTTTCATAGGTGAAACGAACAGATACAATTAAAATCGTGCGGGATCCATCATCAGTGGATTCGGTTAGCTCAACAACAAAATACTCCGAATTATTTGGTATTTTGCCGGTGATTGTTATAGCATGGAAGGTGACGGTAGAGTCATCGTAGTGATCCAACAATAATCCAAAACGAACTATTGTGGATCCTGATTGTGCCCCACGCCACATTTCCAGTCGCTTCCTCTCGCCATTTTTGAACACGTACGAGCCTTTATCAACATGATCGACCATCAAAAAGCTTATCATTTCTGTTGTTTCCTCATCACCATCATCATCGACATCACTATCATCATTCTCAGCAACTGAAAAGAACTGAAAATGACTACATTAAACACACCAGTCTGTAGTCAGGCACCTGTTGTCTTGAAATAACTTGAGGCTAATAAGCAAATGATCAAAAATCCATTGAATAAGAGCTTCATTGCTAACCAAAACATCCAAAACTATCAATTAGAATTAGTTCTGAAAAATGATAATGGAGAAAAATTAAGTGTGAGCGCCAGAAGATCAGAGGCTGACCAGAGCTCCAATAGATTCCTCTTGAGGTTTTTCGCATGTGGCAGAGTCCTTATTGCGTGAGTGTGACTATCAGCGTTGTGTATCAGTATCGCGAATAATGCGTTAAGTTTCGGTATCCCGAACATATACACTTTTATTTTTTATTCAGTCAAATTGACTTAATTCTCGTTATCCCGAATATACTTTTATTGTTCATGTCAACTTGCTCGATTTTTCCACAAAAAATTGTGAGGTAGGCTTAGGTTTAAGGCTTATACGATTGTGTCCCTTTAGGTCGACTGTCTCATTACCTCGACCATCCCGTTACCTAGACGAATCTTATAAAAAATAGAAAATTTCGTTACCTCGACTGTCCCGTTACCTTGACTAATGTTGTACATGGAAACGTTATTCCTGCGATTAAAATCCGATTACCTGTATACCTGTAATAGCATTATATCATCTGATCCAAAACTATTGAACTGACATACACAGGTCATGATAAATTATTCATCCTGGTTTGATTTTGTTATTCATGTATTATAATTTTTATTAGTACTTTTTGTTTTGCTGATTCAGTCAGCTGATGAATCTGTTAAATCAAATCAAAGCAAGGTCAAGGCTTGGTGAAATCAGAGCAAGATGAAGGCTGAAGAGTTGCATTATGTGATTACATGTGACAGCATCATCAGATCATTTCAGATGGTTTTTGTTTTGCTTATTAAATCTTTTGCTGAATCTGTTATGCCAAATCAGAGCCATATCAACGTTTGGTCAAAGCCGAGTAAGATCAAGGTTGAGGGGCTGCATAATGCAATTAGATGTGGCAGCATTATCAGATCATTTCAATTGAAGCTTTCCGGAGCCACTCAATATGTTTCAATCTGTTAATCATCAAGTAATTTATTTTTGTTTAGACGATCGATCCGAATCGATCTATGCAGCATACAAAAAGCATGGTTTGACCAATATGATCATCCAACTTACGGATCAATTTCGCTATAACACACGATAAAAAAGACAAAATGTTTGCTCGCACGCATATGTTTGATTTTGTTGATAAATCAAGGCAATGAGTGTAGAATGGTAATATTACAACAACGAAATCAAATTAATCCAACGTCAAACTCGGATTCAAAATATATTTAGCACAGTCGAAGTAACGATATGGAGCAAAAAAGATTTTATTCTTCTTATAAAGTAATTGGCCGATGTAACGAGAGTTTTATATATTAGTCGAGTTAAAGATTGTGCGTCGATACCCCGACCATCCCTTTATCCCGACCATTCCTTTACCCCGACCATCCCGTTACCCCGACCATCCCGTTATCTCGACTAATGTTAAAAGTGAAATACAAAAAATCCCTTTATCCCGAGCGTCCCTTTATCCCGACCGTCCCTTTACCCCGACTATACCGTTACCCTGACTCCCTTGATACTATTTCAACTGACAGCTTCATTAGGAAGAGCCTCAACAGCGCTGCGCCGTTTTGATGTTTTGTTTGGGTATCACTAATCGGCGGAATCCGCATGCGGATGGCGGATATGGTCTAATCGGCGGATGCGGATATGGATGGGGGATGCGGAATCCGCATATCCGCTTCCTGATCAGTGGATGAAAAAGGCGGAATCCGCCTTTTTTGAGCGGATATTGATGTCTAATCAGCGGACACGAAAAATGCGGAGATCCGCCATCGGCATGTCTAAAAGGCGGACATGTTTTACAGATTGCGGATATTTTGTTCGAAATTTTCCGATGTGTTGCCAGAGTTGGCAACTTTTTTGGCGGATACACATGTCTAAAAGGCGGATTTGGGAGAAGAGGGCGGATACATATCCACCATTCGCAGAATGTCCAATCAGCGGAAATGTAGGGCGGACATGCGGATATGGGTTTTCGACCATTGGTTATTCGATGGACGTGGTCACTTTACATGAAAAATTGTCCCTGGTGTAAACAAGCGTATTTTCGTGATTTTTTGGGGCAAGTGGTTTTGAACCATGTGGAATTCAATAAATGCACTCACTTTACCCAAAAAAATTATCCAGCGTGTAAACAATCATTTCTCGTGATATTTTGGTGGAAGGGATTGCCGACTGCAGGGAATTCAATGGATGCATCATTTACACAAAAAAGTATTTTGGGTATAAATGAGCGTATTTGTTTCATTATTTGGGGCAAGGGGTCTTAGACCTTGGGGAATTCAATGAGTGCACTTACTTTACACAAAAAAGTATGCTGGGTGTAAAAAATCGTTTTTTATGATTCTTTGATGGAAAGGGTTTTCAACTATGGGGATTTTATTGAATCTAATCACTCTACACGGAAAATTCTCTCTGGTGTAAACAAGCGAATTTTCGTCATTTTCTGGTGGAAGGCGTTTTTGACCACAGAGAATTCAATGGACACAGTCACTTCGCACAAAAAATTGTTCTGTGTGCAAACAAAAATATTTCTGTGGTTTTTGGGGTTGGGAGCTTCTTGATCATGGGGAATTCAATGGAAATGGTCATTTTACACACTTTTACCGAAAGTGAGAATTGGTAGCTTTCAGATCGTTTTTTACTGTTTCTTTGATTCGAAGATGACCAAATTTCAAACTTCGATGTGCTTCCAAGGAGGTTTTCATGCATGGTTAAGAAGAACTTGGTTTAAAGTTCCAAAATTTCACTTTCCTTATATTGAATTTTCATCCTTTTTAAAAAAAAACTAAATCTAGTCTACTTCTTTTTCTAACTTGGCAACTATCAAAGCAAGTATATTCTTTTGTTTCTGCTCAATTGGGGCATTTTCGAATGAAACTAGTACAAAAGGAGTTGAAAATGAAGAAGACTGACAACTTTAGTTAGTTCAAATTTGAACTAACTTCTAAAATTACAATTGAGTAGTATATTTCTAATGTACAATTTTCTTATAATCAAAGACAAAAAACACCGATAGTCAACAACAATAAACAAAAAACAAATATTTGCAAAAATAACACAAAAAAAACAATTATAACAACAAATGTTAATGAGAAATAAAAACAGTTATGTACAACAAACACGAATAACAAATATGTATACAATGGACTACAATTTAACAAAAAAGTTTACTATTAAAAAAAATTTCAAAATTTCGAAAATTTGAGAAAATCTTAAAAGTTCAAATTTTTTTAAAAATAGGTTAGGGCATGACCTCGAACCTCTACAATATCAAAACCACTGTTTTAATTGCATTTTCAATTGTTCCACCACCTCAAACATACATGTAATTGGGGGGGGGGAAGTGCTACGGGAACCCCTCCAGAAATCGTCGATCATATGGCTAGCCATTGGGTGACCGCCCCCCCAGGATTTTCCAATCCAATGGCTAGCCATGTGGTAGCTGTAGGGACCCCCAAACTTTTGGCCGGAAAAATGTCAATTTTTTGATTAAAAATGTCAATTTTTGAATGAAAATGGTAAAAAACGTGAATTTTCTTGGCGCTTCACGCCATGGATACATTTTTTCGGTCTTTTGAGGGAATAATTACAATTCAGACTTTTTTCATGAAAAAATCGATTTTTTTCCCTTGAGAGACCCCTCCCCCTAAAATTTTGGGAATTACTGACCCCCGGTCCCAAAAAAGTCACCCAACCCCCCCTCCCCAGACCTCGGGGCTCCATTACATGTATGCCCTCAAATGATATCGGCCTTTTATATCTGCGGATTATGTCGAACCTAATCAGCAGATATAAAAAACAGATATAACATTTGAGGCTATGGAACGATCGAAAATGCATTTATGACAGTGTTTTTGGTATTTTTGAGGTTGTAAGAATTGCCCTATCATGATTTTGAAAACACTTAAATTTTTAAAATTTTTTAGAATTTTAAAAATTTTCTTAAAATTTCAAAAATTTTTCAAATTTTGGATTAGGACCATGACTGAGATGCTAAGATAGCAGTCCTGAGCTCCAAAAGTCAATATTGAGTTCAGGACATGAGTTTAAGTGAGTTCTGCCTTATATATCTGCCGATTAGGGTTTTGCAACCCCAATCGGCGGATATAAAAGGCAGATATGACATTTGAGGGGGTGGAATGATTAAAAATGCAATTAAAGAAGTGGTTTTGATATTGTAGAAGTTCGAGGCCATGCCCTAACTGTTTTATGAAAAAAAATTTAATTTTTAAATTTTTCATTAAATTTTTAAATTTTTCTTTAAATTTTTAAATTCTTCTTTAAATTTTTAAATTTTTCTTTAAATTTTTAAATTTTTCTTTAAATTTTAAATTTTTCTTTAAATTTTAAATTTTTCCTTAAATTTTTAAAATTTTTCCAGAAATTAAAATTTTGTTTGTTAAATCGTAGTTCTTTCTATACATATTTGTTAATAGTGTTTGTTGTACATAACTATTTTTATTTTTATTACCATTTGTTGTAATTGTTTTTCTGTGTTATTGTTGTAAATATTTGATTTTTTGTTTGTTGTTTTGTAATATATATGTGTTTTTTGTCTGTGTCTATGAATAAAATGTACACTAGAAATACACAACTCAATTGTAATTTAATAGGTTGTCAATCTTCTTCATTTTCAACTCCTTTTATACTTGTTTATTCCAAAATGCCCCAATTCCGCACAAAAAAAGAATATACTTTGATAGTTGCCAAGCTAGAAAAAGAAGTGGACTAAATTTAGTTTTTTTAGAAAGGATGAAAATCCAGTATAACAAAAGTGAATTTTTGGAACACTAAACAAAGTTTTTCTTAACATGCATGAACAAACCAAGTTCTTCTTAACCACGCATGAACCTTCATGGAAGCACATTGAAGTTTTAAATTTAGTCATCTTCACATCAAAGAAATAGTTAAAACGATCTCAAAGCTACGAATTCTCATATTCGGTGAAAGTGTGTAAAGTGACCATTTCCATTGAATTCCATATGATCAAGAACCTCCCAACCCTAAACACTGCAGAAATATCTTTGTTTGCACTCAGAACAATTTTTTGTGTGAAGTGACTGCGTACATTGAATTCTCTGTGGTCAAATACCCCTTCCACCAAAAAATGATGTAAATACCCTTGTTTACACCTGGGACAATTTTCCGTGTAAAGTGATTGAATTTAATATATTCCCCATAGTCAAAAACTCCTTCCATCAAAAAATGAAAAAATATGTTTGTTTACACCCGGGACAATTTTCCATGTAAAGTGATTGGATTCAATAAATTCGCCATAGTTGAAAAGTCTTTCCACCAAAGAATTATGAAAAACGATTGTTTACACCCATCATAAGTTTTTGTATAAGGTAAGTGCATTCAATGAATTCCCAGAGGTACAAGACCCCTTGCCCCAAAAATGACAAAAATACACTTGTTTACATTGAGAAGGGTGACTTGTAAAAAATCTCCTCGTTAAATATTGTGATTTTTCACGCATTTTTTAAGAAAACGAGCTTGTGAAAAAAAGACGATAGGCACTCGAACTGACATTTCTGAAAACCACAGTAGCTTTCAGGCTAGGACACTTTGAAAATTTCAACTCCAAAATGCGACAATACTCTAGACAATATACCCGTTTATGGGTTAATACAGTAAGCAAATACACAATGCACACACCGAATTATTTATTAATCTTATATAAAAACTATTTATACAGTTCCATATAGTCAAATATAGTTTGTAAAGGAGCTGAAATATTGAATGTACACAAAGATTCTAATTTTCATATTACTTCATAGTGAATGTTGGGATTTCATTGTTGACATGTTCAAACAACGATCAATATAATATCCAAGTAAAAGTTGTGTGACATAGTGAGTTGTTCGTCAAACTACTGAAAAGTGCATGGGAAAGTTGAACTGACCCACAGTCATGGATACAATTTTCTGGAACGATTCTGTGCAGAAAAAATGGCTAAAATTTCCGACAAATTACAGCAGTCAGCTTAGTTAAAGCAAAATCTGCAGGGGCTAGTTTGATCAAAGGAACTTAAGCGGTAGCCGAGCTGAAACTTAAGGTGAAAGTTAAATTTCTCGATATGTTTTGTGTGTATGGGTCAAGCTGCTATCAGTGGTATAACATATATAGTTAAACTACGGCTTAAGCTGCAGCTTAATTAAGTCTTTTTGGGACCGGTTTCATCAAGAAGAAAGGAAAGAGCTAGTGTGGTAGTTATAGTTTCTAATTGGCGATGCCTCTTATGTGACACACCAGACAACAAAATACAAAAAATTTGAATGGGCCAACACAGAGCCCTTTCTCACTCTACACTTCCGTATTTAGCGGATTTATGCAAATAACTAAATAATATTATTAAAGAAGTGGAGGCATCAATAAAATACAGAACGCAAAATAGAAATAGGAATAAGCTGTTATTGACGTTCTAAGCATTACAACTGTACTGCCAAAAGAATGAATGTTTTCACAACAAGCATCGCTTTTTATGGCGCTCTTCTGTACAAAACATCTGCGCCAATTTTCCTCCTTCACTGATTGCCAATTTGCATGTTATTTTCCTGATCGCGAAAATGGACTGCTGACATGAAAATGATCTGCAGGAGGTAAAAATTCTCTCTGCCACGTTTCCTCAATGTCCTTAGAAAATTTTCAACTCAAGTTTTCTCAGCTCATACAAATTACTAATTTAATAAGTACTAGTATACTCTGTTTTTATGAAATGTTTGTAAATTGAAAAATGACAAAAAATAAGTACCATCGTCAAAATCGTTTACACAAGGCTTTTAAAGTTGATCCTTCATTCAAAAAATATTAAGGGTTGGTTTCGCAGACTCACAAATTTTCAGTCCTACGCGACATATGGTTCAGCAGGAAATGGCAAAGATACTAAATAACACTTGCTTTCTACTCAATATTGACCAGCATTTCAAGAAAAACAGGCTATAGCTACGGCAGCAAAGTGATGCTTACATTGGCAGGTGGGATAGTTGACTTTTCCCACACTGAGATCGCCGTAATCATCTGATGAGTAAGAAATCTGAATCTTCGCAGGCTCTGGTATACTTGTTGCGTCCAAATTCTTTGGCCCATCTGCCTAGATGACATACAATTTCCGCACAACTTCTTTTCTTCCTTATTCCAAACAAAAATCGAAATTGATTCAATATGAGCTATGATGAGTAGAATCACAACGCAAAATAGAGCAAAAATGTCGCCAAAATTGAAAATGTTTATAGTAGGTTTTTTACAGGTTGGTCACTAGATTTTGAACGCCAACAGCACCGAACTTTAAATTTTGTTTTTTTCTTTTTTGAATTTCACTTTTTTTAGAATTCTGGATTTTTTGAATATTTTTGGGTTCTATATTGGATATTGTTATTGGAATATCAAGATGTTGACCTTAGAGGCTGACTCGTCTTCCCTTACCTCTGACCCCGGTAGATACTTGTTACATACTCATAGTAAACGTAGACCAGAAGCAACACACAGAACAATAAAATGCATACTGGTTTTCCAACAGAAGTGCTAGGAAAACGTGGACAGGCCTTAGAGATAAAAGATGAGCAGGGTTGTTGAAAAAGCATTGCTCAGAACCTAATTATACCTCTGGATAAGTGAAGGTCGATTCATAGATATAGTTTTACTTTGGCACCCGTCTCACTTTGGCGCAAATCGTTTAGTAATGAACTATCTTGGATGTCTTATTTTGACGCCCATCTTATTTAATCGCCCCATCTTATGTGTTTTGTTATTTCAACACCCATTATAATCATTTGCTTGAGTAAGAGGCGATTAGCACTCCGTTATTTTACTGTCACACTAAATTAGATTTAACTTTATAAGTATCCTACTCAACATATCATAAGTAAGGCTCGATTTTCAACAAAAAAATAGCGGAATTCTCCGCATTTCCTAGATCAGCGCAGCATAGAAGGAAGTCATATTTGGCGTGAGAAATGTCGGCTTGAGCTTGGACTTGGGCTTGGGCTTGGGCTTGGGCTTGGGTTTGGCCTTGGGCTTGGGCTTGGGCTTGGGCTTGGGTTTGGCCTTGGGCTTGGGCTTGGGCTTGGGCTTAGGCTTGCCAAAGTGAGACGTGCGCCAGAGTGAGACGGGAGCAAAAGTGAGATGGGCGTTTGACCCGAGTTGCGATACAATAAAACGATGTGCCAATAAAGCATGTAAGACACTCGTTTTGACCTGCGATGTTATTCATGCGGCTATTAAGGTTGACCAATATCATTAGAATTGTCACCATGAGGGTGGTATTCTGCCAAAGTCATGACAACAACTCCACGAACAGATATCAAGAAGCACACAATATAATAGGCCCTCAAGTTTATCTTCATTGGTGAGGAATTGTAAAATATAGCCCCAATTGGAACATTGGAAATACAGTCATATGCACACTGATCCATGTAGATCCAGGATGCGGTTCACCAGCTAAGTGAAAAGTGCTGTGCAACCGGTTCAAAACAACCGGTTCACTTCAATGCCGGGAAACTACTGCTCAAACGCCTAAATTGCTGACTGTACCAGTAAAAAAGCATACATTAAGAGAAAATTAAAAATAAATTATTTGTGAACCTTTATTTGAAACATTTTTGTAGGCAGGTCTTTTTCTTCTTTTACATAATACTTTCATTCTGCATGCAGAATTCATGAATATTAAACAGGCTATTTCGGCTGTGAAAAAGCTCTAATAGCTTTCCTGTATGGATGTATAGAAATGCGCATTACATAACTGCTAACAACCTAGTGGAATTATTTTTGAAACTAAATTTTTTTTATTAAGAACAGTCAATTACTGGGAGCGCATTGTGGGGTAGGGCCAATTGCTCAGGGGCGAATTGTGTTGGGGGCGAAGTCGGGAGCGAACAGCAGTGGGGGCTGTGGGTTTAGGCATTCGACTGTGACTACTCGGTTCGTTCAAAAGGGAAATAGTGAAGTAGTGGTGCATTCCTCTAAAGCAATCCGCAAGCACTCAACTGGCCTCCGAACACACGCTCTACTCACATAAGACCACTACTACTGCCAACTTCAACAAACGATCTACATGTCTAGGCTAGATCAGAAGATCGAAGATTCCGGTGCCTCACTGTTATCTACTTCTCTTTTGCATTCGATACGGGGATTTGAATATTTTTGTGCATCCCGAATGAGTATCTGATAAACATATTAATGATTTTTTCAGAATGCCCGTGCACGTTTCAGAGTTTTTTTTGTCTACATGAAAGTTTTTTCACGAGTTCAATGCACTGACCTGCGGAAAATTTTAACTGAACCGACTTCTCTCTCATCTGCGTCTAGCCTTTTGCATCATCTAGTCTCATTTGAAATTTTAGTAGACTACAGTTTCGGCTGAAACATAATTTGAGCACGTGTTTACCTTAACAAGGATTTTGATTTGGTAAGCAAACAATTCTATGACAACCAGAAAATGTGTACTATAAGTGAGGCTGTTCAAATATGCATGAAAGTCGTATTTTACCCGCTTTATAATCTTGATTCACAGTAGGTTGTAAATTTTCATTATATCACATACAGGAGTAGAATGTTCCACGACAGCCTGGTTGTATTTTTACACGCAGTTTCTGGAGTTGGATTCGTATTGACATGTTCTAACATATATGTGAGTAAATCCACTCTGAGATAAGAAAACTGATGCTCCTTTTCTCAACAGCTTGATGGTGATGATGCTGATGATGAATACGAAAGAATTGAATCGAAAATTTTATTAACTTACTCTAATCCACGAACGTTCCAATATCTGAAAGACAACGACGGCGATGAATTCGTCTTGTCTTACAGCTATATGAAAAAGTAATAGTACGACTAATTTAGGAGTAACAGAGTTCGTCTATAATCCTACAGCTTTGAAATCAGGCCATAGACTGTAGAGGCCATAGACATAGACTGTAGAGTTTCAGCGGATAGTGTCATCCAGGTATAGGGTCATCCGGTCAATACAATGAAATTATTTTATTATAAAAAATGTCAGTGTCAATAAATGATAAAATTAGAATTATTGTCGACATTGTCAACTTGAAGCTTCCACGATTGCATTTTTGCTCGAAAAATGTGTAAATGTTATTTGGATATGCTTACAAACTTTCGATCTCCCGTGATATATGATTCAGCAGAAAATCTTGAAGATATGGAAAAGTACTTGCTTCTAACACTTATAATTCGTGCAAGAATCTGAACTCACACTGTAACTTTATTTGGGACAATAAAACGCTCTTTTGCAGAAACCCTTTCCTTTTTTTACTTGCTTCAAAACTTTCTCCCGAATTCTTCATGAACATGTCAAATTCCTTTTTAACATTGTTATTTGTGTGAAACAGCATCATTTTCCCCAACTTTCACATACGCATTGGGAAACTAACTTTTTCAACTGATCCAATCATAATTATTCTGATCTATAACTTTTCCGTGAGAAATTGAATTCCTTCCTTCAGCTGCACCTTCTCCCTGAATCACATTCTAAGTTCATCCCAGAACTGTTCCTCCTTTTTACGTCACCCATGATCACCCTATAAACAATCTTTTTCTAAACTCCGCTCAAAATTTTGATACAAAATGATATGCTCATGAGAAGAATCGTCAGTCAGTCATCCCTCAGACTCGTAACCTAATTCGTCCATGGTCAACGGAACCACTGGTTGGGGGTTCCCTCTTCTGTTATATACTTCCAATCGTCCGTCATACGGTGACTGTTCGATGTTCTTCTATAATATTCTACTATGCTTCGTTTTATGCATGCACATTCCGTATTCTAATCATGGTTGATTATGCTTATTGGTCTTTGTCCTCTCCGTGACAACCAAGTCACCATTCAGTCAATCGTCATGTATTATGTAAAAAATCCTAAGGCCTCTATGAATCACGTGTCCTCTAAATAAAACTACAGTAATCCGATGAACCTGCAACTTATACATAAAAACTTCACAATCGCAAGCATTTCAAAAGAAACAGAATATATAATGTTTATCAGGGGACCATATGAGTCAGAATCTGAATGTTCGCCATACCTACAGAGGGTTTTCCTTGGCAAATCATTTGCCTTAAAAATGACATCAATGCATATTTTTCTAAAAACAGGACTCCTGTATGGGCGTACGAACGATTGACAGCCGATATGCTCAGTGATGAAACTCGGAAAGAAAAAGTCGTCCTAGACAATAGGATCAAACATGAGGCATTCTTACCCTCGTTGGACGATGCATTAAGACTCGAAAAAGATGGGGTAAGAATGAGGTCAGGTTTTAAAGAAACTATCAAGGCGTAATTTTCTCCGACTGTGAGCATTCACGGGCAAAATTCTCAAACTTTATAACAACCCTCATTTTTCAGCATCATTGGCAGATGGAGACTTGAGAAATTACGATGTGTTATACTTGAGTAAATGGAGTATTTTAAACCAAGTATTGTCACGTAGAGAGCTAGCTGAAAAGGTCTTGGGTGACGGTTGGGCAGGCATCAATAGCCAATATTTTAGAGCAGAACCCAACAAAAATAGTCACACTTTAAACTTGTGGAACGAGGGAAACGTCGATCTTGTGAATAATGTGAAGATACATACATTACGATATATCTTCAAACACTTGCCTATGTCAGGTAAATGGTTGAGACCATCCCGACGGCAGATCAAAAATTATTGCCACGTTCATAATTTGTACTTGAAATATCACCTTCCGCTTCCGCAATGTGGGGAAACTTTCATTTTTTTGTTTGTTGCTTCGAAAAATAACCATTTTTATAAAAGTTTTCAAACGGATCGTGTGTAGAAGGACTAGTTTCTGGTGGGAAGCATTCCCTCAAAAATAAAATCAGGCACACTTCCTGATTTACACCCTCAAGAGTCAAAATGGAGATAAAATTCGTGTATCACAATTTTGCTGCGAAAAAAAGCATATTCGAGAATGCTTCTGAAATTTGTCAGAAAAACGCCTCTTTGGCCCTCTCAATACACCAAAAATTAGTTCGTGGATACATGTGAGAAACTCAACGAGTTTGGCAAGACTACTTCAACATCTTCGATGAGGACTTCGTTGTCTGATTGAGGCTACACATTCTAATGCACGCCTGCTTTTGATGTCACAGTTTTGATCTTGCTGATCTGCATCTACATCATCCACATCTTTCACCATGGCTTGTTAGTAGTTTGTGCCAATATTATAATCAACTTTTCCAGCTTTAAATATCGCTCATTTAATCTAGAAACACTGTTATATAGTTTATTCACAATTCCACACAACTTTTTGTTCACTACCCAGACCAGCTCCTGGAAGAAAAATTTTCTATTTCTAAAGAATTTTTGTAACATTTTCTAAAATTTTCTGTGGTCGTTCAAAAAATATAATGAATATTAAATGTATAAAAACTATAATTTCCAACTGAAAATATTCATTTTCGTGTTATTGAATAACAGAGTAAATTTTAGTGACTGGGAGTTCACAGCATGGTTCACCAGATGATATGAATCTCTTATATAACAAGTAAATGAAGAAAATAGTTGAACCGAAAAATCTTGGCCAATTTTTAACACAATGACACCGCTGCTTTGAAAACCTTGATTCATAAGACCAAAAATGACCAACCGCAAAAACTATCGTCAAGTCAATCTGGCCAATAGTTCTATATTGTAGGACTACGAATTGCTACCACTTATACCTTACGAAAATCACAAGAAAGGTAGAAAAAATTTGCTCAAGCATAGTAATCATGTGTTAGTCAAAATGACTGATCATGAAAAAATGGTTTGGAACGAGATCAACAAATTTATACGCGATTTGGCAAAGCAAAGATCGGCGAAAGTGAAAAATCTGCAGGTCTGCACCGGGGTATTGTTCAGGTAGGTGTACAGGTAACATCTTTCATCTGACCACCACTAGTACTCGTACTATGTATATCAGTTCCATTCGAAATTCGCTTCTTTTGCGACGGGTAGTTCAACAAAAAAATTTGAAAAAAGTAAGCAGCTCCTCTTTTAGGAACATTTCAAGGAAAACTGCTATGGAAGTTTGGCACAGATACGTTTTGCTCGGGCCAGCTCGTGTTGTTTGATATCCAAATTCACGCTGCAAAATGAAAAGAATTTTATCGAATTCTTTTCATTTTGCAGATCTTTATTTTAAATTCTTCAAATTCTATCAGTTCGAGGGTCATTTCCTCACTTAAAGCTCGTTTCTGTTGCGATTTTCACACGCTATCTTAGCCTTACTGTACAGATAATGAAATAATGTGGTATCACTAAAATTTATACCTTTATAAGTTTCCACATGAAACATCAGGTCGAACAATACAATTGAGACTAGATATTGCTAGATGGTCTAGATATTGCGACCAGTCCCGATGTTATGGTCGAATAGGAAAGTTGATTGTGTCCTTATTTCCTGAATGTCCGTTTTCCCCGAATGTCCCGATTCCCTGGAAAATGAACAAAATTCCTATTTCACCGAGAAATGCATTAGTCCATATTCCCTGAACGTCCCGATTCGCCGATTATTAAGGATGCGACCCATCCACTTGGGATCCGGATCTGGATATACAAAACTTCAATCGTCGGATATTCAAAACAGCAGATCGGATCCTGATACTGTATATAGTATATAGTATATATGTAATCGTGTATATATGTTAATTTCTCAGAATCAAGTCGTATGAATTTTTTTCTTAGCAATTCAAATGTTATTAATCATTGAACTGAGGAGCAAATTGAAGCGAGCTCAAAGTCTTTAGACTAGACTTATTTGCAATATTTGCACCGCACAGAAATGATTGAAGAAATTCTGCACTGGAGAAGTTTATCCTTTTCCCAAAAAAATGTAAATAAACATAATTTACGTTCGGTTCAGATTTTGAGCCGGAAAATTATTGTATTAGTGAATGAAGAGCGTTAGCTATATCAACGATTCCATGTTTATCGCAATAGGAAAATTCCATTAAAATAAAAAAGCGGAATTCGTCACACTTTCACATTTCCGTAATTACGATTTCCGATGCTTCATGAGAATAAATGTCGCTTGACAATATCCTTCCATCGAATAACAAAGTTAACAACAAGATCTTAGTAATTTATTTTTTGACAATAATTCAAACTTGAACGACATTTACACTAATCTATTTTACGGTGGGAATTTTGTGCGAAGTTTCGTGGAAAAATTTTCTTTTGAACCGGGGGAATATACAATCTACAATATTTCCAAGAAAAATTGGCAATTAGCAATGTGCAATCTAAAAAAAGCATTCATCTATTTTCGGGGAAACGGGATTCGACAATTTCGGGGAATAAGTACTTTCGGGGAGAAGGGAAAATTCATGTTTGATTTAAAGCATTCTTCAGGGAAACGGGACTTTTGGGGAATCGGCACATACGGAGAAAAGAGACGTTCGCGGAATGGGGATACACAAGAAAATTTGGGAACATACACAATAAACTCCCAACTTTGTACAAACAGTTGCGACGATAGAGCCAATTTGTTTCACCTTCGTGATTTACAAGCAATATGTAGAAACATGCTATAGTATGGATACAGTAAGATCAACTCTATTCAGTTTGCATGTTTCCAGCAAAACAATCACATTTGTTTTGGATTTCATTTTTCACAAGTATTTCAAGCTAACGCTGAACTAAATAGACATAATTTCGGAAACCCCGTCCCAGCCTAAATTGCCCGATCGCAATCTGACTCACAAAAGAAGGGGAGTAAAAAAACTTTGTTACTCTATGGAAGACTTTTGTCAAACGACATCCATTTACATAATGAAGCAGCGGAAATCGCATTTACTGAAATGGTCGAATCCCACTTTTTGATGTTAATGAAATTTTCCTATTGCGATGAACATGGAATCATTGCTTCTTATCACAATCTCCCTTTACTTTACAGTCATTCTCTGATTGAAAATCCGTATGAAAATGTTAAAAATTTATATTTATTTGGAACAGGAAAAAATTCTTCAGCGCACAATTTCTTCACTCATTCCTGCGCAGTGCAGGTAGACGTTTGTAAAAAGCCAAGTCTAGAGATTTTGAGCTCTTGCTTCAATTTTCTCCTCATTTTAATGATTAATAACTCTTGAACTGCTAAGAAACATGAATTCATACAATTTGATTCTGAGAAATGAAACGTATATACACGATTACATATATACTATATACAGGATCCGAATTCGATCTTGATCCGGTCGGATCTGCTGTTTAGAATTCGCATCCGACGATTGCAGTTTTCTAGATCCAGATCCGATTCTGGAGTGGATCCGTCCAATCCCTATTATTCGGAGAAACGGGACGTTCGGGGAATAGAGATTAATGCATTGTTTGGGAAAACGGGAAAATATTCATTATTTGGGGAATAGGGACGTTCGGGGAATAGGGATGTTCGGGAAATGGGGACGTTCGGGGAATTGGGGGCGTTCGGGGAATAGGACCTTTCGGAGAATCGGGACATTCGTAGAAAAGGGACGTTCGAGGAATATGGACACAACCAAATTTTTGGATATAGTTTAGTGGAAAATCATAAAGATGTAAGGTACTGCTAACTTTCTAATCCAGAGTTATTATTTTCAAGCATATCATGGAAACGGGTAAAAATCTACTGTAAAAGCATCCTAGAAAAGGACTTCTAAGACTCTATTCGTTACGTTTCTTGCTGCTGCTCTAGATCTATCAATGAAAAATCGGAACATAAACGAATTCGTAACAGCGAGGCCGGTTTCTACAAACTAGAGCCATTGAAGGGCACTGAAAGATGCAGAAAGAGTTCAGATTCGATGGAATACAAAATCGCAGCGGGTTTTTCTGTCCCCGATGCGCTCTATAAAGTATTCAAGTATGATCAGGGCGGCAAAACGTATCTTTCTATGTTCGTCGTGCCAACAAACGGACGTGAAAACATTCGTACAGGTAATACAGAAACGCACAATTACTTTTGGTCGTCTTTGCACGAATTAGAAAGACATGCTGGCGTTTTTATCTTCCAAAATGAATTGAAAAGGTTTATCACGGAATATCGGACTCGTGTGGAAAAACAATGTCAAGTGAGTTAAATTGTAATTGGCTCAGACAGTTCGAAATGCAATTGTTTGGAAATCGTGTTATTTGACAAAATAAGCTTAAAAGATCTATGTTCAGGAAATCAAGTTTTGTTCCCTGTTGAGAGGCAATATGAAGATAAACTCCTTGTTCTAAATTTCTAAAAATTTTTGCTCTGCAGTTTATTTTCAGGGAACTGAATTCTAATCCTGAATTTAACTCATATCACTTTTTTACTTGTCCATATTTTAAACAAAATTGAATGATTGCAAAAGATATTGGAAAACTACCAGAAATATGGAAGGTTTTCTAGATGGCTCTAATGACTGCAATCTAACTCTCAAACGGGAAAAGATTCTCTCGAAAAAGAGTTTGTCAAAATCTGCATTGATCAATTGGACAGCAAGGTTCGTTTATTACTGATCAATTAATGTTGAGATGATAAAGCAGAGTTTGACAAAAAAAATCAGGGATTTAGAGTTAATACATGAGTACAACTCAGTCCAGGTAACAAGACAAAAATTTCGAAAATCCAAAGTCATTTTTGAACCTTGAATAGGTTTCAAGTTTCAACCTGACATCGTTGCAGAATGGTCTTATTATACCAAATCAAACAGTAAACAGTATGTAATTAACCATTCTTGTGAAAATAAGATGTCTCAGAATAACTTTGAAACTAAGAAATAAGTACAGTTACTTACTGTATTCTGAATTTTGAGAAAATACGACGAATTTCTAGATCAATATTGTTAAAACTTTTGTCCATCCAACGTTTTTTTAAACAGCAAGTGAAGACTGTCAAGAACATGAAAGCGGTGCGTAGTTGCATAGATGCACCAGATGAACACGTTTAATACGTACAAAATTTCAGGCCGTGTGTGAAATAACAAACACAAATTCGCCAAGAAAAGGAAAAAAACCGGCAGATAAAACGATAAAACGTGAAAATTACGAATTGAGATTAGCCGATCACACGGTGCAAGTTTTCACCAATTTCATCGCGAATTTCAACCACAAGAATCTGTAAGATCTCTCTCTGCTGGAGCATTCACCACCAGGACTAAGTTGGAGAATCACACACGTCGTGTTTAATACGCCTGTAATAATTTTGACGTGGTATTAAACCGATTGGGGGACACTAAGCCCGCTAACCCTATCAAGCTTTAAACCGCTACAGCAGGCCTATGGCTGGTGTCAAACAAATTTCAGAAAAACAATGTGCACGTAATTTTTTTCTGGTCTTCCTCATGGCTGTATGAAACAAAGAGTAGTCTAAAAATAAAAATAACGCACATGGCTATACAACAAAACTGAATTTTTAATGATAATATCGATAATAAATATAATTTGGCCGGCAAATCAGAATCTAAGTATTGATTTGATTTAGATTCCTAATGGGTTTAATCAACGGTGAACGTCACATCAAAGCTGAACGAAACATAACTTTTAGGCTTTACTATACAATTTCATCAATATTCTCGAAGTTCCTTGAATTTATACGCTAGCAAAACAAATTTTTTCGATGATTTCACTTGCTCATTATTTTTGAAGTTTTATGAATCTGCAATCTTCGACAATACGGGAGCCCTACTCAAAAAATGATGAATACTGCTATACATAAGATGTTCAGTATATAATGTGGCTAGAATTTATGAGTTTCAAATTTCAATATAAGCATCACCGTTTTCAAAAGTTTTCGGGAAACAGTCATTTTTTAGAATTAATTTTTTACATCCTTCATAGGGTATCCGACTGGGTAATAGAGTACATGGATCGTGAACGATACAAAAGAATAGTCGAGTCAGACATAGGACGAGAAGCTAACGATATGACATTTGTGTTGACAGAAGCCATGACGATGCCATTCAATCCAACTACTGCATGTTATCTTGACAAAAATAGCGTGAGTCTAATCGCCTACAACTTTCATCCAATATTTGATTGTCATCCAGTGTTAAATTCTAAAATTTTGGGGAAAACTTTGTGGAATTTTCTTTTCTTCTTTGGGTACCTGTGTTTTTAAAAAGCTTTCGTTAAAGGCTTATAGTGAGCTAGAGAAATCGAATGAAGGTCAATGATTTTTCGGCCAACCAAGCAACAAGTTTCGAAAAGAGAGATACAACTGCAAATGCAAACACAAATGTAGTGGAGGTCGGAGATGTTAATAGGACTTATAGTGAGCTAGAGAAATCGAATGAAGGTCAATGATTTTTCGGCCAACCAAGCAACAAGTTTCGAAAAGAGAGATACAACTGCAAATGCAAACACAAATATAGTGGAGGTCGGAGATGTTAATAGGACTTCAAATCATGTTTTTTAATACATATCATGCAGTGCTTGAGAATAGGAAGGTTTCCAGGCAAGGTCAAAAGCTCTAGATAAATTTTGTAAAATGTTTTGAATTGAAAGACCCCTCTCAAGGTCGTTCACAGTTCTTTTTATTTGATGATTTTTACTCAGTTTGAGTAGGCTTACAGATTGACATTTTTCTGTTGCATTTAATTCAGCAAAAAATAATAATATGCAGTAGTTCGTGCTTTCCACACTTGATATTTACAAGCATTTCTGGAAAAATTACATTCTTAGTACGAAAGAATGTTACGCACTGCTTTCCTAAAAATTACAGAAATACGACCGAGGTCACCTGGCACCCGCTCTTTTCCACAAGGAAGAAGAAGACACCTACAAAGAAACGTTCACAATGATGAACGTTGCGCCACAATTCGACAGATTTAACCGGCACGTTTGGGCAAATTTAGAAAAAGTTATTCTATCAGATTTTCGGAATAGTGAATATGAAAAAATGTACATCATGACCGGACCGCTCTACATGTAAGTAATATTAGCTTGAGTTGTAGGTAAGTTAAACAAATAGGGCCAGTTTTATCAAACAGATTAAATAAAGCTAAGGTTATGTAGTTGAGTGACTCAACTCAGGTATGTTATACCATTGCCGTTAAGGTGCAGCTCAGCTGCATCTGTAGTCATACTCACAAAACCTTTCGGGAAAGTTAAGCTGCAGTTGAGCTGTACCTTAACTCTGTATGTTATAACATTACCGTTAAGGTGCAGCTCAGCTGTAACTTAACTTTCCCAATACATTTTGCGTGTAGGAGTTAAGCTAAAGCTTAACATCAACTTAACGACAATGTTATAACATATAGAGTTCAGCTACAGCTTAAGCTGCAGCTCAGTTACATCTCAAGTGATACTCACAAAACATATCGAGATAGTTAAACTGCATTTGAGCCGTAGGTTAACTCTGTTTGTTATAACATTGCCGTTGCAGCTCAGCTGTAACTTAAGCTTCCCGATAAATTTTCTGTTTAGGAGTTATGTTATAGCTGAACTACACCTCAACGGCAATGTTATTACATTTAGAGTTAAGCTACAGCTTAAGCTGCAACTCAGCTGGAGCTCAAGTCCTTTGATGAAACCGGTCCCTGTACAGTAAATATGGTAATTTTCAAGAGAGCGAGAGGCATATAAAAAACAGTAGCTGAGCATGCGGCAACATTCGTTGGATGAGAAACAAAACGTGAAAATTCATGCAAAAAGTTTTTGTTGTTTTACGTCTGGCGACCATGCGTTGGTGTGAGGGAATGACAGTTTCACCTCGGGTGTTTGATCCCACCACATAATGGCTTTTTCCTTCCATAACGAAACAAATTGCATTTCAATCGACAAAAATATATTCTAAAATTACTGAACTCCATTTTTGAGTGGATTAAAGATGATTGAAGGTTGATCAAGATTTGGTATAACCTCAAAGATTTTCTTCTCTACCGGTGTATCTAATAAAAAAATCACTGGTTAAGAAAATTAATTCAGCCTCTGTGATTTCTTCAGTCCTCGTCACGATAGAACAATGGAATACACAATGAAATACAATCTATTGAGCAATAGTGGTATTGCTGTACCGACCCACTTCTTCAAAGTTGTACTGTTCATTAATGACTTGAAAGGTCTTGAAGACATGAAAATCGTTCAATTGGAAAATAAACAGTATAAGGAAGATGAAGAAGTTCGTCTGAGGAATCTAAAAAATTTGGAAGATTTTCCGTCAACGTCTACATATGATCTTGAGAGACAGGTCGGTTACGAAATCTTCCCTAAAAGTCGATGGATGCTGGGCGTTCACCGTGACAGAGTAAAGAGGTTAGGAAAACTATATGTAACCTTTTTACACTAGTCTTAACATATAATTTTGTTTCTTCAGGCATTGCAAGAAAAGACCAGAGTCGAAATCATATTCTAAATGTGTAATATCTTGATTTGAACGTGAATTCTTAAGCTTTTAATAACGACCGCGATGTGGTCAACAGCCCGATTGTTGTATTGTACCTAAGTTGTCCAGCCAATTACATCAGTTATGTTATGCAAATATGGATTCCGAAATCATACTATTGAATTCAAGAAGGTCTACTATAGTCGCTTCTTCATAGATCTTTGTAAATTTAAATATGACAAAAAATTACTGTCTTCACGATCCATTACATGACGGTTTTACCGTACAACATTTCAAACATAAATTATTGAGGACTAATAGAATCCGCTGGCCAACTTTCAGCTCTGTGTGATGTGTAACATAAAAAAACACAAAAATATGAAATTGAATATACTTTTCATCAGTTAACTACATCCCAAAAAATATATTTTCGCATCTTTCAGACACGCAGAGTCCTAGTTGCATTCCAATTCCAAAATGAAAGCAAGTTTCAGCCTGCATTCTGGAAAAAGAAATCAAGAATATCTTGATCTGAATAAATCAAATTACAACTTAATTCCGAAAGAAATAATGTTTATGTTGAAAAAGGAATCATTTCAATGTAAAAAAATAAATCATACGGTAAAAAAATTGAGGTCGGTCATTGAATCAACATGATTGAAAATATTTGGGACAAATAAATTTTGAAATCGTATATTTGGGCTCCTCAAAGTCGGTTTCGAAGGCACATCAGGAATACCGATAACTCCACATTGATGAAACCGGCCCCTGGTGATGATGGTTTAACAGTGAATTTTCATAAATCTTTCTGGAATTCAGTCAAAAACCTACTCATTTCTTCTTTAAAATATTCTCTGGAAACTGGACAAGTGACACATTATCAGAGACAAAGTATAATCACATTGATTTAAAAACCAGGCAAAAATACAGAATTTTTATTAAATTGGAGACCTATCTCTCTTTTAAATATTGATTACAAAATTTTAGCCAAAGCTCTAGCAAATCGCTCAAAAACATGTATAAAAGATATTGTGAACCAAGATCAGCATGGCTTTATGCCTGATCGATACGTTGCTGGGGGTATTCCATATCTCCTTGGTATTATAGAATACTGTGACCAAAATTCATGTGAAGGTTCAGGATATTTAGTATTTTTAGATACAGAGAAAGCGTTTGACTTCCTTGACAGGTACTTCATGATGTCAGCTTTGAAGAATTTTAATATTGTTTCAGAATTTTGCTTTTGGATAAATACATTATAAAAGGAGGCCAATGGTGATGTAATGAACTCGGGATATAGCACAAAGCGATCTGAACTCAGAAGAGAAATTAGGCAAGGTTGCCCTATTTCTCCATATCTGTTCATCTGTGCTATGGAAATTATGGCAGTCAAACTGAGAGCTTCTAGTATTAATAAAGGTTTACACATGAACAATTGTAGTATACCACACATTTAGCTAAACCGATACTATTTATAATTATTAACTACAGTAAACTTTATTTTATTAATACACATTCACAATAAATACATTCCTGCACATAATATTTTGTTTTTGTTTCATTTATTGTTTTGCATACCTTTGGTTGTGATTATTGGTCATAAAGGCGAAAATAGCTTAGTGTTCGTTTTGTTAGAAAATAAAGAAGTCGTTTGATGTTGACAGGTCTCCCACCATTCGCCTGTTATTTTCGATTATCGATTAGTATTGCCTTACCAGCCAGTACCCGAGGCCTATTTCAGACAACCCTGAACTTGTCCTTCTACTTTCCTCCCACCCTCTGCGCATCTTTCACTGGTGACCATACCAGGGGTCGAACCTGGAATCTTCTGCTTGTATAGTATACCACACATTTAGCTAAACCGATACTATTCATAATTATTAACTACAGTGAACTTGATTTTATTAATACACATTCACAATAAATACATTCCTGCACATAATATTTTGTTTCATTTATTGTTTTGCATACCTTTGGTTGTGATTATTGGCCATAAAGGCAAAAATAGTTTAGTGTTCGTTTTGTTAGAAAATAAAGAAGTCGTTTGATGTTGACAGGTCTCCCACCATACGCCTGTTATTTTCGATTACCGATTAGTATTGCTTTACCAGCCAGTACCCGAGGCCTATTCCAGACAATCGCGAACTGGCCCTCCTACTTTCCTCCCACCCTCCGCGCATCTTTCACAATCAACAGCATGAGCTTAGTCTATATGCATATGATGCGTTCCT
The DNA here is from genome assembly GCA_963922205.1 of Romanomermis culicivorax. NCBI lineage: Eukaryota > Metazoa > Nematoda > Enoplea > Mermithida > Mermithidae > Romanomermis > Romanomermis culicivorax. The sequence goes on along the minus strand of CAWUHX010000297.1, from coordinate 168,196 downwards.
ATTGGCAGAAAGTGATGCTTACATAGAATATGCTAAGCAGGAAATAGCTTACAGGGTGTCAGGATTGAAAATTAACCTCAAAAAGACTCAAATGCAAGGCCTAAGAAAAAACAGAAAAAAAGGGTCAAAAATTTAAATATGCTTGGAATAATCTCTCCTATGATAAAGATATACCATAGGCAAAAAATTTTGGAAATAAAATAGAAAAATGCAAGTTATAGAATGTGAATCACGCAAAAAAAGATATCTGACATTTTATGGAAAGATAATTATTTGGAACTTTCTGATCATGTCAAAACTCAACTGCAGCACAATAAATTTATTTGGGGATCAATGTGTCTTCAAAATTCTAAAAATCCTACTTGAAAACTTTCTCTGGAATGATAGGAAGGCAAAAATAAAAAATCAGATTCTTACTCAGGATCATGACAGGGGTAGAAAAAAAGTGTCAGAGCATGTATTGTATCACTGAAAGCAAAATGGATAAAAAGGATATTAGATAATCAAGGAAATGGCGTAGTGTGAAATTGCAGAAGTTGGAAAGAGTAGGTGGAATCAAAAATGTGATCAATGCAAATTTCCAAACAGAATTGTTGGATACCGAGTTTCCACTCTTTTATGCTCCACTATTGGATACAGTCAAATATATCCCTACTAATAATATTTACGATATTACTACCTCACCAACACAGGTTGAGCTACAGCAGATCAGCAATAATAGATTTCTAAAATCAAGTAAAAACTTCTTTCGAAAACTGTGTAAAATCGGTGTAATATCCTATCTCACTGGTTTGATAATAGTGAAGAATTGAAGAAATTTCCTGGAGTGGAAGCAGACTTGATGGAATTTTCTGAAATGGAAGCAATAGAAAACAAAAAAATCAATCATAATCAGTAAGCGGACTTCGATCCCATGTTAGCTAAAATGAAAAGATAAGTTACAAATACCAGCCACAATAAAATATGATGATTCTTGGAACATTTTCAAAATATTAAATATGGGCAATAAATACAGACAATTTCAGTTCGAAATTCTAGACAGAATATTGGTGACACCAAATTTAATGATGAGATACAGGATAAAAACGGAGGACAAATGCATCTATTGCAACTTAGAATTGGATGATATATCTACTGTTTATCTAAGTGCATGGTAGTAAAATTCATTTGGAATGAACTACAAAAAAGGGCAAGAGAACTAGTGAACTTTACAATAACAGAAACCATAAAAACATCCTAGGTATAACAACAGATGAATCAGGTCATTAACATATTAATAATTCTGAAAAAATTCTTCATTTATAAAACACGAACTGAAGAAAAGCAAGTGTCACATCAGCACTGGTTAAACTTCCTCATGTGTGAACTAAGACTCCTGCAACATGAGAAAATTTCTAAATCAACATATGAAATCATGTATAATCTATTAAAGGGATAATAAAATTGACCAGAGATAACTTTTTACTGTGATTAGTTTTCCTCTACGACCACGTTTACTATCGCATACTATGTTATTGTTGTTGTGTTTTTGTATTATTGTATATGTATTCGACATCATGTTGTAATAAAAAAATAAAAGCAGATGGAAAAAAAGATAAATAATACAGATATCAGGGATAACAAATACTTCGGTGCAAAAATATACCGATCATGAAACTGGGTAAAACTTCACGTGATTGATAAGAAAACCTCGACTTCCCGTAAACAGAGGAAGCAAGGAAAATATTATCATTATCGATATTGTATTAGGATCATTTTAGTCGTACTTTTTGAAAATTTAAAGGTAAGCCGACTGTTTTTTCCCAAGCCTGACAATATCAACGCCCCACGTGAGCTGCGAAGATGTCCGTGCTCACTATGCGCTTTTTACTTACAGGCACTTGGTGCATATTTTGTGTCCCCGAATCCAGTATGGCTACTAAAGGCTTACAGTAATCTACACATTTCACATGATTGAATCATGCAAGTAGTGTGTCTCAAAAATAAAACATTCTACATTTATTTGTTTAAAATTTGATGCAAAATTTTTATTGTAGATAGTAAAAAGACAACATATCATAAAAACGACACAGAGAGATAATAAACAATCAACTCAAACGCCAAGTAGAGAAAAGAACAAGAGTAAACAATAAGGACAGGAAAGATAAAGACAGGAAAGATAATTACAGGAAAGAGAAAGAAACAAAAAACAAAGAAAAGAGCGAAAAGAAAAATACAACATACAAAATATTGAAAAATCAAAAGAAAGATAAGAAGGACAGAGGAAAAAAAATTGTTAGAATCGGTAGAAAAGGTGAGGCGGACAAAGAGAGGAGCGAAAGTGAGGAGCAACGAGGACGCATAGTTGATTTTATTTCATAACTAAGTGCCATGAGTTTGAAGAGCAAGGTGTTATTTGTGCGCTCCTGGACTTTTAGTTTACTGTATAATTTTGAATGCAGAAGAATGCAAAATTTTTGACGCTTTGTCCAAACTTGAATTTGATCAACCACTCTGGTCGTGGTGCTGTTTCGTTGAAATATTCTCGTTTTTCGTTCTTTTGTACATTTTTAAAATTTTTTAAATTTAGTTTCTCAATTTTACTTGAGTACATTTTTTATTGTCTCTATTACTCATCAACAATTAACCTCATTTAGTTTCGGAAATCAGGAACAATTCTTCCGACTTACGGACCAAGACTAACTTCAGTTGAAAGAGTAACTAACCCTGTGATGCAAAAATGAAACTTATGCAAGCGAATATATAGTAAACACCTTAATTGATAGAATATGGTAACAGTAATTACCTCAAAATGGTCTGCTAAATCAGACTGAGTCTGAGCTTGTACGCAACTTTTGCTTGTTGCCAAATTATTACGAAATGTGCGTGAATCGGTGGAAAAACAACACAACCATTTTGCCTCTTTCTCCTTAGTGTTATAGTTGGGCATTCAGCTGTTAATAAAGCGGCCTACCCCCACATACCACAACCACGATTCCGGAATTATTCACTAAATGGATTGGGGAATTTGATAAGCATTTGGAAGTGTGGAGAATATATCCAATGTACAGTAAGTCCTCAAAACATTTCACAATCCAATGACCTGCTTCACTTCACTTGAACTACACATGATCTTAACACTGTCCGCACTGCAAGACTTCCAATCAATGGGTAATATCGAGAAGTTAGGAAGAAAATTGAGTTGTAAATGTAGACTCACTCGTAAAGGAGGCGGGCAATCTAGAAATCGAGGTAATAAGCTGCACTCACAAATGACTAAAATGCAGAACAATGGACAATTTATGCTCATCTTCCATGCAAATTTGCATCAACTTTTAGGCTAACTCGCATAAGTTCTAAGATAGACAATGTTCATCCATGACAGTACTTTGAATAGGAAACAAGCTAATAGTTTATTCGAAACATAAGTCTACACGACATAAAGAAAATGTTCATACAATTGCCTCTATCCATCAATTAGTTGTCGATGTTCGTTCCTCATGATCTACCATGGAGGCCTTTTTTTCAGGAAAATCTGTTGCACAAAAATTGCATAAGATTTCAAAAATCAGAGTCAATCCGCTTGTCGTTTACAGGAACTTCATTTGAATGCTATCTTAAATTTACTCTCAATAGGCTTTCATCTTACATTTGAGAAGCAACAGTTTGATGCGATGTTCAACAGTGGCTATATGCCTTGCAGAAGCTGAAAAAAAAGAAATTAGCTAAGAAAAATGTTAATTTTAGTAAAATTGCTGTCAAAAATAATGGAGTGCTTAGACTTTTTTGCAGTTCTTGGTATTAATGGTAGTGTAAAATTACAGTTACTCTAAAGTTCATGGTAGAAAGAGAGGATAATAGACTTCTGCAATCAGTATTACCGAGCATTGCTTCTCTGGGCTTGATCAACTCGTCGTTAGTGTGCATAGTGCTATTCTTATCCATGAATCTACGATGAATGACCTGTATCCCCTGTGACTTGTATTCCGCCAATAATTTTTCAACTTCATCATTGTCTTGAAGAACAAAATGTAGAATGAATTTTTCAGGACAATATGCATTGAATTCTCAGTGCGCCAAAGCACGTGATCAATTTAAGATAAAATATAGTCGCTGAGTCGTTACCAGAAGTCACTCCACCTGATGTCTCATCCTCTCCATGTGCTTGAAACCCAGCTATTCTTGTCAAGTTGGTTGCACCCACTCCGGCATAGATCAGTAGTGGGACAGCTCTGGCATTATCCAATAAGCCCTTCAATACTAGTGACCATATCAGGGGCTTCGTGTTGCTCCAAGTGTTGAGGAATTTTGCACGGTAATGTTAAAGATTCCACCTGGAGGATTAAGGTTTCATCCGATCCATACGTTCCAAACCAAGCAATTTTTGTTGAACCATAGGGTGGCCACACTTACTTGGACATCAGTCAATAGTGGAGAGTTAGTGCCAGTGACGTACAGGATGTTTTTGAAAAAGTAACTGGCCTACCTGGTCCATTAATTGTGTTGGCAGGCTTGGAGTGTTCATGGGCTGGGTCCACTTAGCATCTTGGGTGTGACGTGCTGCAAATGAGGAGGTAAACCTATTCCATTTATGAGGTAGGTAGCTGAACAAGTCGTGCTTAAGCTAGCTTGTGGAATGTGGCATCCACTAGGCTGCAAAAGCAATGAAAGGGCGCCTCACACACAAGCTGGCCTTTTATGTTGAAGGGCTTCCTGAGAGATGCCGGAGCTGTGGCCAATGTCAAGGTAGGTGTTACCATTGCCACAAGGCTCAACAAAAATGGCTGGATTGGAACTTGTGAATCGGTTGAAATATCAGTCTAATAGGCGTATTGCAGTATGTTACCATACAACACCCCTCTCCGCTTGGAGCAGCAGGGGGCCCCTGGTACAGTCACTAGGGTAAAAAAGCTTTGTGGGCGGCACTGGAGCTGTGCCCCTAATAACCCATGTCGAGGTAGGTGTAAATATCCTAACCAGGACTCAACAAAAAAGACTGAGTTCAGAACTCATGAATTGGCTGACACATCAATCCAGTGGGTTGAATGCTGTATGTTACCAAACAAAATTTATAAGACCATGTAGTACTGTAAAACATGCTTTCTTGGCTAAAGAAAATTGGGTGCAAGTTAGCAGCAAAAATTTAAAAAAGTCATTTTCTTCATATACTGTAGCTATAATCAGAAATTTTAAGGCTTGAAAATACAGCAGACATGCTATCTTGAGGGCAAAACTTGAATTATCTAGCTCATTCAGTTTATGCAGATCAATTTTCAGATAGACCCTTTCCACACATAAGTGATATTTTGGGAAAATTGTTATATTACGATATTGAATTTACCTGAATCCGTCCTATTCAGTTGAACATGAATTGATGATACTGTGGTGAACACGAAAAGCACAGCAATGTAATACATAATACGAAACAAACTTGATTCTGAAAACTAGTATGTTGGTGGACTGAAGCAAAATGCCAATGTACGAGGACACTAAAAAAAGATAACTATTTACTCAGCATGACTGTTGATACTGCCTGTTACCAGCTAGAATTGAGCTATTGGGACATAGTGTTTGTTGATTTTGTCGTCTATATAGTGAAAGTTTCAGACATCAAAGAGATCAAACACCAAAAATATCAAATACCAAGAATATCAAATATCAAATACCAAAAATATCAAATATTAAAAATATCAAATATCAAGAATATTAAATATATCAAATATATCAAATATTAAAAATATCAAATACCAAAAATATCGAAAATATCAAAAATATCAAATGTCAAAAATATCAAATATCAAAAATCAAAAATATCAAATATCAAAAATATCAAATATCAAGAATATTAAATATATCAAATATATCAAATATTAAAAATATCAAATATCAAATATCAAAAATATCAAATATTAAAAATATCAAATATCAAATATCAAAAATATCAAAAATATCAAAAATATCAAAAATATCAAAAATATCAAAAATATCAAAAATATCAAAAATATCAAAAATATCAAAAATATCAAATATCAAAAATATCAAATATCGAGAATATCAAATATATCAAATATACCAACTATGAAAAATATCAAATATCAAGAATATCAAATATCAAGAATATCAAATATCAAGATAATCAAATATATCAAATATACCAAATATCAAAAATATCAAATATCAAGAATATCAAATATATCAAACATATCAAAAATATCAAATATCAAAAATATCAAATATCAAAAATATCAAATATCAAAAATATCAAATATCAAAAATATCAAATATCAAAAATATCAAATAATCAAAAATATCAAATATCAAAAATATCCAATATCAAATATCAAAAATATCGAATATCAAAAATATCAAATATCAAAAATATCAAATATCAAAAATATCAAATATTAAAAATAGCAAATAATCAAAAATATCAAATATCAAAAATATCAAATATCAAATATCGAAAATATCGAATATCAAAAATATCAAATATCAAAAATATCAAATATCAAAAATATCAAATATCAAAAATATCAATTATCAAAAATATCAAAAATATCAAAAATATCAAAAATATCAAATATCAAAAGTATCAAATATCAAAAATATCAAATATCAAGAATATCAAATATCAAGATAATCAAATATATCAAATATACCAAATATCAAAAATATCAAATATCAAGAATATCAAATATATCAAAAATATCAAAATTATCAAATATCAAAAATATCAAATATCAAAAGTATCAAATATCAAAAATATCAAATATTAAAAATAGCAAATAATCGAAAATATCAAATATCAAAAACACCAAATATCAAAAATATCAAATATCAAATATCAAAAATATCAAATATCAAAAATATCAAATATCAAAAATATCAAATATCAAAAATATCAAATATCAAAAATATCAAATATCAAAAATATCAAATATCAAAAATATCAAATATCAAGAATATCAAATATCAAGATAATCAAATATATCAAATATACCAAATATCAAAAATATCAAATATCAAGAATATCAAATATATCAAAAATATCAATAATATCAAATATCAAAAATATCAAATATCAAAAATATCAAATATTAAAAATAGCAAATAATCAAAAATATCAATTATCAAAAATATCAAATATCAAATATCAAAAATATCGAATATCAAAAATATCAAATATCAAAAATATCAAATATCAAAAATATCAAATATCAAATATATCAAATATCAAAAATATCAAATATCAAGAATATCAAATATCGAAAATATCAAATATTAAAAATATCGAATATCAAAAATATCAAATATCAAAAATATCAAATATCAAAAATATCAAATATCAAAAATATCAAATATCAAATATCAAAAATATCAAATATCAAAAATATCAAATATCAAAAATATCAAATATCAAATATCAAAAATATCGAATATCAAAAATATCAAATATCAAAAATATCAAATATCAAAAATATAAAATATCAAATATCAAAAATATCAATTATCAAAAATATCAAAAATATCAAATATCAAGAATATCAAATATCAAAAATATCAAATATCAAAAATATCAAATATCAAAAATATCAAATATCAAAAATATCAAATATCAAAAATATCAAATATCAAAAATATCAAATATCAAAAATATCAAATATCAAGAATATCAAATATCAAGATAATCAAATATATCAAATATACCAAATATCAAAAATATCAAATATCAAGAATATCAAATATATCAAAAATATCAATAATATCAAATATCAAAAATATCAAATATCAAAAATATCAAATATTAAAAATAGCAAATAATCAAAAATATCAATTATCAAAAATATCAAATATCAAATATCAAAAATATCGAATATCAAAAATATCAAATATCAAAAATATCAAATATCAAAAATATCAAATATCAAATATATCAAATATCAAAAATATCAAATATCAAGAATATCAAATATCGAAAATATCAAATATTAAAAATATCGAATATCAAAAATATCAAATATCAAAAATATCAAATATCAAAAATATCAAATATCAAAAATATCAAATATCGAAAATATCAAATATCAAAAATATCGAATATCAAAAATATCAAATATCAAAAATATCAAATATCAAAAATATCAAATATCAAAAATATCAAATATCAAAAAAATCAAATATCAAAAATATCAAATAAATATCAAAAATATCAAATATCAAAAATATCAAATATCAAAAATATCAAAAATCAAAAGTATCAAATATCAAAAAAATCAAATATCAAAAATATCAAATATCAAAAATATCAAATATCAAAAATATCAAATATCAAAAATATCAAATATCAAAAATATCAAATATCAAAAATCAAAAATATCAAATATCAAAAATCAAAAATATCAAATATCAAAAATATCAAATATCAAGAATATTAAATATATCAAATATATCAAATATTAAAAATATCAAATATCAAATATCAAAAATATCAAATATTAAAAATATCAAATATCAAATATCAAAAATATCAAAAATATCAAAAATATCAAAAATATCAAAAATATCAAAAATATCAAAAATATCAAATATCAAAAATATCAAATATCGAGAATATCAAATATATCAAATATACCAACTATGAAAAATATCAAATATCAAGAATATCAAATATCAAGAATATCAAATATCAAGATAATCAAATATATCAAATATACCAAATATCAAAAATATCAAATATCAAGAATATCAAATATATCAAACATATCAAAAATATCAAATATCAAAAATATCAAATATCAAAAATATCAAATATCAAAAATATCAAATATCAAAAATATCAAATATCAAAAATATCAAATAATCAAAAATATCAAATATCAAAAATATCCAATATCAAATATCAAAAATATCGAATATCAAAAATATCAAATATCAAAAATATCAAATATCAAAAATATCAAATATTAAAAATAGCAAATAATCAAAAATATCAAATATCAAAAATATCAAATATCAAATATCGAAAATATCGAATATCAAAAATATCAAATATCAAAAATATTAAATATCAAAAATATCAATTATCAAAAATATCAAAAATATCAAAAATATCAAAAATATCAAATATCAAAAGTATCAAATATCAAAAATATCAAATATCAAGAATATCAAATATCAAGATAATCAAATATATCAAATATACCAAATATCAAAAATATCAAATATCAAGAATATCAAATATATCAAAAATATCAAAATTATCAAATATCAAAAATATCAAATATCAAAAGTATCAAATATCAAAAATATCAAATATTAAAAATAGCAAATAATCGAAAATATCAAATATCAAAAATATCAAATATCAAAAATATCAAATATCAAATATCAAAAATATCAAATATCAAAAATATCAAATATCAAAAATATCAAATATCAAATATCAAAAATATCGAATATCAAAAATATCAAATATCAAAAATATCAAATATCAAAAATATAAAATATCAAATATCAAAAATATCAATTATCAAAAATATCAAAAATATCAAATATCAAGAATATCAAATATCAAAAATATCAAATATCAAAAATATCAAATATCAAAAATATCAAATATCAAAAATATCAAATATCAAAAATATCAAATATCAAAAATATCAAATATCAAAAATATCAAATATCAAGAATATCAAATATCAAGATAATCAAATATATCAAATATACCAAATATCAAAAATATCAAACATCAAGAATATCAAATATATCAAAAATATCAATAATATCAAATATCAAAAATATCAAATATCAAAAATATCAAATATTAAAAATAGCAAATAATCAAAAATATCAATTATCAAAAATATCAAATATCAAATATCAAAAATATCGAATATCAAAAATATCAAATATCAAAAATATCAAATATCAAAAATATCAAATATCAAAAATATCAATTATCAAAAATATCAAAAATATCAAATATCAAATATATCAAATATCAAAAATATCAAATATCAAGAATATCAAATATCGAAAATATCAAATATTAAAAATATCGAATATCAAAAATATCAAATATCAAAAATATCAAATATCAAAAATATCAAATATCAAAAATATCAAATATCGAAAATATCAAATATCAAAAATATCAAATATCAAAAATATCAAATATCAAAAATATCAAATATCAAAAATATCAAATATCAAAAATATCAAATATCAAAAAAATCAAATATCAAAAATATCAAATAAATATCAAAAATATCAAATATCAAAAATATCAAATATCAAAAATATCAAAAATCAAAAGTATCAAATATCAAAAAAATCAAATATCAAAAATATCAAATATCAAAAATATCAAATATCAAAAATATCAAATATCAAAAATATCAAATATCAAAAATATCAAATATCAAAAATATCAAATATCAAAAATATCAAATATCAAAAATATCAAATATCAAAAATATCAAATATCAAAAATATCAAATATCAAAAATATCAAATATCAAAAATATCAAATATCAAAAATATCAAATATCAAATATATCAAATATTAAAAATAGCAAATAATCAAAAATATCAAATATAAAAAATATCAAATATCAAATATCGAAAATATCGAATATCAAAAATATCAAATATCAAAAATATCAAATATCAAAAATATCAAATATCAAAAATATCAATTATCAAAAATATCAAAAATATCAAAAATATCAAAAATATCAAAAATATCAAATATCAAAAGTATCAAATATCAAAAATATCAAATATCAAGAATATCAAATATCAAGATAATCAAATATATCAAATATACCAAATATCAAAAATATCAAATATCAAGAATATCAAATATATCAAAAATATCAAAATTATCAAATATCAAAAATATCAAATATCAAAAGTATCAAATATCAAATATCAAAAATATCAAATATCAAAAATATCAAATATCAAAAATATCAAATATCAAAAATATCAAATATCAAAAATATCAAATATCAAAAATATCAAATATCAAAAATATCAAATATCAAAAATATCAAATATCAAAAATATCAAATATCAAACATATCAAATATCAAGAATATCAAATATCAAGATAATCAAATATATCAAATATACCAAATATCAAAAATATCAAATATCAAGAATATCAAATATATCAAAAATATCAATAATATCAAATATCAAAAATATCAAATATCAAAAATATCAAATATTAAAAATAGCAAATAATCAAAAATATCAATTATCAAAAATATCAAATATCAAATATCAAAAATATCGAATATCAAAAATATCAAATATCAAAAATATCAAATATCAAAAATATCAAATATCAAAAATATCAATTATCAAAAATATCAAAAATATCAAATATCAAATATATCAAATATCAAAAATATCAAATATCAAGAATATCAAATATCGAAAATATCAAATATCAAAAATATCGAATATCAAAAATATCAAATATCAAAAATATCAAATATCAAAAATATCAAATATCAAAAATATCAAATATCGAAAATATCAAATATCAAAAATATCAAATATCAAGAATATCAAATATCAAGATAATCAAATATATCAAATATACCAAATATCAAAAATATCAAATATCAAGAATATCAAATATATCAAAAATATCAATAATATCAAATATCAAAAATATCAAATATCAAAAATATCAAATATTAAAAATAGCAAATAATCAAAAATATCAATTATCAAAAATATCAAATATCAAATATCAAAAATATCGGATATCAAAAATATCAAATATCAAAAATATCAAATATCAAAAATATCAAATATCAAAAATATCAATTATCAAAAATATCAAAAATATCAAATATCAAATATCAAAAATATCAAATATCAAGAATATCAAATATCGAAAATATCAAATATCAAAAATATCGAATATCAAAAATATCAAATATCAAAAATATCAAATATCAAAAATATCAAATATCAAAAATATCAAATATCAAAAATATCAAATATCGAAAATATCAAATATCAAAAATATCAAATATCAAAAATATCAAATATCAAAAATATCAAATATCAAAAATATCAAATATCAAAAATATCAAATATCAAAAATATCAAAAATCAAAAGTATCAAATATCAAAAAAATCAAATATCAAAAATATCAAATATCAAAAATATCAAATATCAAAAATATCAAATATCAAAAATATCAAATATCAAAAATATCAAATATCAAAAATATCAAATATCAAAAATATCAAATAAATATCAAAAATATCAAATATCAAAAATATCAAATAAATATCAAAAATATCAAAAATATCAAATATCAAAAATATCAAATATCAAAAATATCAAATATCAAAAATATCAAATATCAAAAATATCAAATATCAAAAATATCAAATATCAAAAATACCAAATATCAAAAATATCAAATATCAAAAATATCAAATATCAAAAATATCAAATATCAAGAATATCAAATATATCGAATATACTAAATATCAAAAATATCAAATACCATCAAAAATATCAAATATCAAAAATATCAAATATCAAAAATATGAAATATCAAAAATATCAAAAATATCAAAAATATCAAAAATATCAAATATCAAAAATATCAATAATATCAAATATCAAAAATATCAAATATCAAGAATATCAAATATATCAAAAATATCAATAATATCAAATATCAAAAATATCAAATATCAAAAATATCAAATATTAAAAATAGCAAATAATCAAAAATATCATATATCAAAAATATCAAATATCAAATATCAAAAATATCGAATATCAAAAATATCAAATATCAAAAATATCAAATATCAAAAATATCAAATATCAAAAATATCAATTATCAAAAATATCAAAAATATCAAATATCAAATATATCAAATATCAATAATATCAAATATCAATAATATCAAATATCAAGAATATCAAATATCGAAAATATCAAATATTAAAAATATCAAATATCAAAAATATCAAATATCAAAAATATCAAAAATATCAAAAATATCAAAAATATCAAAAATATCAAATATCAAAAATATCAATAATATCAAATATCAAAAATATCAAATATCAAAAATATCAAATATCAGAAATATCAAATATCAAAAATATCAAGTATCAAAAATATAAAATATCAAAAATATCGAATATCAAAAATATCAAATATCAAAAATATCAAATATCAAAAATATCAAATATCAAGAATATCAAATATCAAGATAATCAAATATATCAAATATACCAAATATCAAAAATATCAAATATCAAGAATATCAAATATATCAAAAATATCAAAAATATCAAATATCAAAAATATCAAATATCAAGAATATCAAATATCATAAATATCAAATATCAAAAATATCAAATATCAAAAATATCAAATATCAAAAATATCAAATATCAAAAATATCAAATATCAAAAATATCAAAAATATCAAAAATATCAAAAATATCAAATATCAAAAATATCAAAAATATCAAATATCAAAAATGGCAAATATCATCAAAAATATCAAATATCAAAAATATCAAATATCAAAAATATCAAATATCAAAAAAATCAAATATCAAAAATATCAAATATCAAAAATTTCAAATATCAAAAATATCAAATATCAAAAATATCAAATATCAAAAATATCAAATATCAAGAATATCAAATATCAAGACAATCAAATATATCAAATATACCAAATATCAAAAATATCAAATATCAAGAATATCAAATATATCAAAAATATCAATAATATCAAATATCAAAAATATCAAATATCAAAAATATCAAATATTAAAAATAGCAAATAATCAAAAATATCAAATATCAAAAATATCAAATATCAAATATCAAAAATATCAAATATTAAAAATAGCAAATAATCAAAAATATCAAATATCAAAAATATCAAATATCAAATATCAAAAATATCAAATATCAAATATCAAAAATATCGAATATCAAAAATATCAAATATCAAAAATATCAAATATCAAAAATATCAAATATCAAAAATATCAATTATCAAAAATATCAAAAATATCAAATATCAAATATATCAAATATCAAAAATATCAAATATCAAGAATATCAAATATCGAAAATATCAAATATCAAAAATATCAAATATCAAAAATATCAAATATCAAAAATATCAAATATCAAAAATATCAAATATCAAAAATATCAAATATCAAAAATATCAAATATCAAAAATATCAAATATCAAAAATATCAAATATCAAAAATATCAAATATCAAAAATATCAAATATCAAAGATATCAAATATCAAAAATATAAAATATCAAAAATATCAAATATCAAAAATATCAAACATCAGAAATATCAAATATCAAAAATATCAAATATCAAAAATATCAAATATCAAAAATATCAAATATCAAAAATATCAAATATCAAAGATATCAAATATCAAAAATATAAAATATCAAAAATATCAAATATCAAAAATATCAAACATCAGAAATATCAAATATCAAAAATATCAAATATCAAAAATATCAAATATCAAAAATATCAAATATCAAAAATATCAAATATCGAAAATATCAAATATCAAAAATATCAAATATCAAAAATATCAAATATCAAAAATATCAAATATCAAAAATATCAAATATCAAAAATATCAAATATCAAAAATATCAAATATCAAAAATATCAAATATCAAAAATATCAAATATCAAAAATATCAAATATCAAAAATATCAAATATCAAAAATATCAAATATCAAAAATATCAAATATCAAAAAAATCAAATATCAAAAATATCAAATAAATATCAAAAATATCAAATATCAAAAATATCAAATATCAAAAATATCAAATATCAAAAATATCGAATATCAAAAATATCAAATATCAAAAATATCAACTATCAAAAATATCAAATATCAAAAATATCAAATATCAAAAATATCAAAAATATCAAATATAAAAAATATCAAATATCGAAAATATCAAATATCAAAAATATCAAATATCAAAAATATCAAATATCAAATATATGAAAATGAAAACGATCAAAACGTTCAGATTAGACGAATAAAAAGAAAAGATGCGAGTCGAATCACTCGTAGAATTTCATCGATCAATTTAGAATGGTTGCGCAACAAGATGCCTCAGAAGAGATGCGACAAAAATTTATCTTTTCGGTAATTTGACCGGAAAAAATTGAAGCTGCGAGTTTAATGTTACAAAGTAAATGTCGGCTGTCTGACTTCGGCCTATGTTATAAGCTGTGCGAATGTGCCTTACAGTCGAAGGAACCCTGTTTCGCAACACGTGATGTTAGTCAGAAGAAAATAAAGCAAATGATAGTAGATTGCAATGCCTTTCCAACAAAGCAAAGAGTATTTGAATATCGCTTGTCGTTCTTCTGTTAATGGATTTCAAAAAATCACTGAATTTCTGCAATTTAATAAGTTTTCGATTAATCATTTAAAGCACTTTGTTCAGAAACCATCAAACCTAGAATGAAACTTTATCAGTATTTCAAGTCACATTTTTTCTTATGATACATTGGGTAAAGACGCATCCGGTGTTCGCAGAACTTTATTGATTGGACATTTACACCGGATTCAAAAACACATTTGAATGACAGTGCGGTGTATGCAGATATCTAAAGCTGCCAAAACGGTACACGACGATATGTCACTTTTGCAGCTATTGTAGGAATGCATGAACTAAAGAATAAAAAGATAACATTCCTGAGCATCCTGGTTTAAGGATGTGCCCATAAACAGAATGTTTCATTTTTTCTTCTCATTTTCGACAGTTAAAACTTTTTTGCAGGGTGTAAAATATTCGTTTGTGGAACAATTAGTACATCACACTATAGTCTGTTGGTTATTTGATGATTCTATGGTGCAGATAATAGACATATCAATAACCACCTAGAGAATGCAGAGACTTATGAGTGATTTTCATGAGTATGCCTGCTTCGAAGCTGTGTAGCTCCCCAAAGGTACAAAAATCTTAAAAATTTTACCAACTCAGTGAGAATGCATGAGCTATAAAATAAGGAAATAAAATTCTGCAGCAACCGATGGGAAGGTGCTGTGGAGTGCCTTTAAACAAAATTTTTTCAATTTTGGCGGCCCATTTTCGACACTTTAAACTCTATCAAAAAGTGTAATATGCAATTATTCACTGACATCACAAAAGAGATAATTCTCTCCACTGTAAAATAAATATTTATTCATGAATCAAGATCAATTCGATCCTTCATTTTCGAAATTGCGGCCGATTACTGTGTAACGTACCTGCTAAAGCAGTACTGTAAATATGTAGCATACTGTATGTGATAGACATTTATTAGATATTATTTCATTTTTCGCATTTTATTGTCTCAAGGGTGTCTGGGATTCACACCCAAAAATTCCTACAAAATTATGTGAAGTACTTTATTTTGATCCGTTCACACCCCGGTAGCCCAATTAAGATGCCCTAATTAATTTGCACAAACGGCAGCTGTTCCCCTAGAACCTACACTGAACTACACATTCCCCAGCTACAGTAATCCCCCCCCCCCGTAAAAATCGTAAACAACACCTGCACACAGTAAAATACGTAGAAGCCCCGCCAGACAGTAGTCTCAAGTGTAACGGTAGCGGCGGCCCCACAAAACATGTGTATACAGAGAAATCGATACAGGAAGCATGCACAGAAGCACAGAGGTGTGGCCAAGCCCACCGTAGAAAGCAAGCGAAGCACGAAAAGCATACAGTACCAGGAAAGCGTTAGAAAGGCGTAACTAAGAAAAGCATAAAAAGCGTAGCAGGAAACGACGATTGGCGGAAGAAGATGGACAGAAGCTCGACCTCCCGTGACGCCCAGGGAGTGGCCAAAAACGCCGTATAAAAGAAGAAGCAAAGCGTGATTTTTAATTATTCTTGTGGTTTTATATCTTTTGACTTCCGCGCTCGCTTCATCCGTTTTTATATATTTGCAAGCCGCCAATTGTACGGAAGCAACTTAAACCGAGGCCCCCTGTTCATATTATAAATCGAGACACATTTTGTATTGTTGTCGTATCGACGTCTGAAGCAGCCGTCGATTATTGTAAAGCCGTATCGCCCCGTATTGTACCCCCCAGGCCCCCTTTTGTTCCCGCTGTAGCGACCGTTGGTTAGAAGTAAAGTACCTCACACAAATCTGGTCGTTACATATTTTGGTGACCGTACCATACCGTTAACCACTGGAACTCCCTGCTCCCAATTAGGTGTACTCTTATCCGGGCATTTAGAAGCATTAGATAATACAGTAGTAATCATTTCCTACAGTAAGACAGTATTCGTAGAAAGCAAACTGGAAATCCCCTCCAACAAAACATTAAGTGCTACATTTAAACGAATACAGCATGAAGCAAAATTGAAGCATTTAAGCAGAAATCCCAACGTAAACCAAGAATGACCCACCAAACGCAAGATCATTTAGGAGACATCATTAGAGAACAGATAAACGATTTATTTTCAGAACATTTTCGTACCCTATGCACACAATTGAATCAGAATACAGTAAACCCTACCCTAATAGATGATCTAAGAACAGCAAACATTTGTAATAACATGGCAAATAATTTCTACGCGAAACCTACAGTATTCACGGGCGGCGTGACCCAACATTTTGGTGAATGGAACAAAAGATTAGAAAAATTCATGGCACTCCAAGGCATGAAAGATACAGACCTACAATTAAAGTTGGCATGTTTAGAAATTCATTTAGGAGGAGCTGCGTTAGCAAAATCCAAAAGTTTAGCAAATTCTGAAAACCCTCCCCACACATACGAGCAGTATAAAGTCGCATAACAGGCATTTTTCCCAAACAATCGAGATAATGAGCTACATCAACAATTTTTAAGCGAAAGAAAACAAAAGCGTTCAGAAACAGTAAACGAATTCTTATTTGATCTAGAACACCTCGCAACCCTCACCTACCCTAACTTTAACACAGACGCACGAGAAATGATCATAAAACCCCTCTTTGTAGAAGGCATGCAAAACGAAATCAGGGAAGCAATTAAGTATAGAAGGTTCGCAACTCTAAAAGAAATGTCAGACAAAGCAGCCTACATTGAACAGCAAATCCTTAGAAATGAGTTAAAGTCCAACACCCTTCCATTTATACCCCCAAAACCCGAACCCATCTTTTCCCTAACCAAAAATACAGATCAACAGGATCTTTGGCATCAGTTAGAACAACAGGTAAAAGATTTACAGTTGCAAATCAAACAAAAACCTCAACCCCCACAACAAAGTAGCAACAACAATTTCAGTAACAGCACTTACAGTAGGAATAATGCTTACAGGAACAATACCAGCCCCAGGCAACCCACATGCTTCCAGTGTGGACAAATTGGACACGTAGCTCGTAATTGTAAATCAGCAGGCACCCGAAAATCATGTGAAATCTGTTTCCGTAATAATCACAGTACGCGTGATTGTAAAAGCCGATGCATCCACTGCTCCCAAACAGGACATAGATCTGATAACTGCCTTTCCAAACCCTACTCCAATTTTCAATGTTTTATATGCAAGCAGAGAGGTCATACAAGCAGGTACTGTCGGAATCAACAGAGTCGTAATATTCAAAATTGCATTGAGTACAGGCAACCCCAACCCCTCATGGACATTGATGACCCCGCATTTTACTCAAAATTACCCACCATAACTAACAGCCCTCAGACTACTTTAGGAACCATTATGCCCACTACCCACCGCCGTAGTGATGAATACGTTCTTGACCTGGACGTACCGGATTGGTGCGCCATGTCACCACCCCCCAACGCCTGAAGCCGTAAAAATCGAAAAATCGCGGCCCACCATCCCCGTAGGCTACAAGATCCCCCGCAAGCAAGACACCACGCCGCCCACCACCCCCAAAACCCCATCAAAAGCAGGGCGCAACATACTGTCTCTTTCACACAGCCTGACTCCCGAACCCTACCAATTCCACCCCCGCCAAACACTATTACCAACCCCCACAAGTAAGCAAGTCCAAACCCCATCCCATGACGCAACTTCTAAAGTTTTACAGAATGTTCAGATTTCAAACCGGCCAACCCCCCAGCTCAAAATCGCAAAACGACAACACTCGCCATGCCAAATCGATCAGAGCGAAAAAACACAGTGCCCTGCCGCCTCCACTAAAACATTCTATTGGCCAATATTTTGTATTTTTCTTTGTATAATAATCCCCACATCGTGTAGTGCCCAATTTCAGATATGTGGAACTTCATTGAGCCGTCACTCAGTCAGCATACCAAAACTTGTATCATGCATGCCCCCTTCCACAGTAGACAAACCCGTACAGACATTCGGAAAAATCTATATCCCTTCCACTAAGCCCCACATTACAGATGCATACAAATGCAGTGTTTGCAAACGGAAAACTTGTACTAATACAGAATTTTTTGGCTCAAAAGGTATTGTCTTCGACCAAACCGAAATGGAAAATCTAACCCCGCATGTTTGTAAGGCAATCGTTATAGACAAAGAACACAACGGTCAAAAATTATACAAAACCCAACCAGGATTTTGGTCAACAAACAACTCCCTAAGCGTAGAATACACTTGGTGTTGTACAAACCACTGTACCTTGGTCACTAACATCATCATAGAAATAGGACAAATAGCATCTTGGAATGGAAAATCTATGACAGGTACATTAGGTGACCTGGGGTCATGCAAACCAACATCAGGTCATTGTGTCACAGCCGACGGATCTATTATCTGGAATGAAACAGCATTTGAAAACTTATGCATCTTCGAATACAAAAACACACATATCATCGAACTCACACAAACCCACATGATAATAGAAGAACTACAAGGTGCATTCTCGGTTAAAAACACACTCTTTTCGAACCCCAATTGCCCAGAAATCCAAGACAGCATTCTAACCAAACAAGGCATTATTGTACAATTAGACAAAAGCACACCACATCGTAATGCATTTTTTACCCCAAAAACCAACGAAACCCATACTACACTCTACGATTTTGATGATTTTGAACCCATTAACGCGAAACTAAATTATCTAGCAGACAAAATCCAGGAATTCGAAATTCAAAATTTCAAGAACATATGGAATGACTTATGCAGACAGGCACAGCGTCACCTTGATCTCATATAGCAAATTTTGCGTCTTGATGCAACCCTTGGAGCGCGTGCATTCCTACAGCGAACAGACATCATAGGAGAATTCACAGGAGAAGCCCTCACAGTCTGGCCCTGCAAGCAGGTAAACGCATCCAAAGTCTTTTACAACCACAAAATCAACCAAACATACTACAAACTTTTGCCCATTCTCGTAGGAACCAAACTCATGTTTTCGAATCCAGGAGGCAAGGATTTGACCCCTTTTTCACAAACCGTTGACTGCCATCATATGCATGTAGCCCTTTACAAACAGAATAATACATGGGTCAGTGAAACAGGATCCCCGCATGTCACAAATTTACCTTTAGAAATTGTCTGGAACCAAAATTTTTCTCTTTTCCTTTTTAATACACTTGCCATTTTTCATGATCAACTTGCAACTATTTCAACCAACTTACTCTTTTTGAAACAATACATTTACAAAACTCACACACTCGAAAACGTTGTTAAAAAACTCGTCAATTACACCGCCCAAATGTCTCTCAATTCCGATACAGTTTACAACATGATCTCAGGCATTGGCCAAGCACTCGGAAATACCCTCTCTCCCGCTGGTCAAGGCATAGAACATGTAATAACCGGTACCACCCAAAGTCTCACAGACTGATTAAACAATTTACTCAAAGGACCTCTGCAGATCAGTATCAATCTAGCCATTATTACTGTAGTTATTGCAGGCGTCTTTTATTCTTTTCTCGTTCTCAGAAAATATTTCCCTTCTTCCAAGCATCATGCCACAGACGAACATACATACAAAATACCATCAAACAACAGACATCTACATGAGACCATTCCCTCATCATTCGGCCATGCTCTCTTAGAATTAGCTAATCGTCGTGGGGCACAAACGCAGCAGAAATACGTCCTTGTCGATATTGATACCCCCCAAACTCCTGCAATCGAACTCATTAATCAAATTCACCAATCTGCGTCAAACAAGCCGCCCCAAAATGTACCTGAGAAACATACCCCTCATATTCCAATCACACTTAACGGCAAATTAATCACAAAAGGCATGATTGATACTGGTGCAGTCTACTCACTCATTGATTCGCGGATTGCTCAAATTTTGCAGTTAGACGTGAAACCCCGGCTAGTCCAAGCAAAAGCAGCCAATAATCTCCCGATTCACTTTGTAGGAACCACTTTTGTCACAGTGACAGCCCAAACAATCCAGGAAACAATAATGGTTCATGTCCAAAAAGATTGCACAGCAGACATCCTTCTAGGCAAAAACTTTCTTAGTCGATTTTCGGAATATACCATCGACAATCAAGAGTCCCAGGTCAAATTCGGCAATGTCATACTACCCTGTGATGGCCTAGAATATAGCCCTCTTTTGACCCGCGGTGGAACTTATTTAGACGAGAAATTAGAATTACCACCCCGTACAGTAACTGAATTTACTGTCCCCTTGCCCAAATCGTACTTACAGGTCAAACAGCTTGAATTCACCCCGAAACCCAAACAGAATCCCAAAGTCCATTTCGCAGCTTGTGTCTCCGAAAATCAAAACAGTCGCATACGCATATCAGTCTTAAACTTACAGGACAGAGCCCAAACTCTTTACCCTGGAACATGCATCGGTACAGTCTCATATTACTTCCCAAAACAAGATGCTTCCACTAAAGTAACCTCCTCAACGAAAAACCAGCCAAACCGTTTTGGTACATTCACATGGTTAAAAGAAAATGTCAATTTAACCTCCAGTGACCTAACAGAAACCGAGAAAATGCAACTCCTACGCGCCCTATCGAAGTATCCTACATTATATGCTAAATCCAAAATGGACATAGGTAGAACCACCCTCGTTTCACATACAATTGACACCAATGGATCCCAACCCATACGTAGACAACTTTATCCGACTTCCCCAAAAGAAAAGCAAATCATACAAGCAGAGGTTGAGCAACTCGCAGCAGCAGGTGTCATAAGCCAGAGCAATTCTCCATGGTGTATCAACGCAGTTTTAGTCCCAAAAAAAGACGGAGGCCATCGTTTATGCATTGATTTTCGAGGTCTAAATAAAGTAACCAAAAAAGATACCTACCCCTTGCCCCGTATAGAAGAAATTCTAGACACCCTACATGGAATGAAATATTTTACTTCCCTCGACCAATTCAATGCATATTATTCCATTCCCATAGCACAAGCAGACAGAGAAAAAACGGCCTTTAACTGCTCAGCCGGCCAGTATCAGTTCAATTACCTCCCCTTTGGTCTCACCAATGCCCCAGCCACATTCCAAAGGTTAATGGATGTTATCCTTTCCAGACTCCAATGGAACACATGCCTTGTATATCTCGACGATGTTTTGATATTCGCAGACTCCCATGCCCAAATGCTGGAACATTTAGACACTATTCTTGCCCGATTCTCACAAGCAGGCCTTAAACTAATTATACAAAAATGCAAATTCTACCAGCCCCAAGTCCAATACTTAGGCCACGTCATTTCTCAACAAGGCATTTCACCAGACCTCCATAAGGTACAGGCCATCTGTGACATACCCACACCCAAAAGCTCAAAAGAAGTTAAGTCATTCCTAAGCCTACCCTCGTATTATCGAAGATTCATCCCAAACAACAAAATGCATTCACCAAGCTAAAAGAATTACTCATTCATGCCCCAATACTAAAGCATCCCGATTTCATAAAACCGTTTATTCTGCAAACTGACACCTCAAAACTCGGAATCGGCGCTATTCTCAGTCAGTTAGACAGTACAGGTCAGTATCGCCCCATTGCTTTTGGGAGCCGCACATTGAAACCCGCAGAACGCAACTACCCGATCACTGAGTTGGAAACCCTTGCAGTAGTTGAGTTTGTCAAGTATTTCGGCCCCTACCTTTTCCAGCAACATGTTATTGTACACACTGACCATACAGCAGTCCAGGCAGTCTTACAAAAGGAAAACCCGTCCCCTCGCATTGCCCGTTGGGGATTAGCCCTCTCCGGTATTCAGCTAGACATTCGACCTAAGAAAGGCACTGCTAACCGCAACGCAGATGCAGTTTCTCGATTCCTCTCACAGACAGCAAAGCAATCCTTTGATATCGAGCAATTAGAAACCCACCCTGAAATATCCACCATAAATTCTGTTCTTGAGGCCGAAGCAACTGAACAAGAAGAGCAACAAAAAAATTTTGCCGAACTCCAACGTACTGATCCAACTGTCAAAGTATTTTAGCAAAAATCGCCCAAAAACACCCCCTTACCCTGATCAAATTCGCAGTGCATCAAAACATCCTCATCCGTATAGTCGACAAACAAGCAAAACTATACATTCCCAAGTCACAGGTCCAGCAACTCATTGCCTCACATCCTGACAGCAAATTCACAGGTCATTTTGCTGCCCGAAAAACTTTACACTTGCTCAGACAAAAATATTTTTGGCCCAAAATGAGCCGTGATATCAAATGTTACTGCAAAACTTGCCACCCATGCCAGACACAGAAAGCCCTCCAGCACAAATTACATGCAAATCTGGTACCAATTCAGCCGACTGGCCCATTTGATAGAGTCGGTGTTGATTGCATGGGACCATTACACCTCACTGAAGACGGCAACCGATTCATTGTCCTTTTCATCAACTATTTCACAAAGTATGTAGAGGCATTCCCGACCCCTGACATCACTGCAGCCACTATTGCCAAGCTATTCTTAACCAAAATTGTTTGCGGTCATGGGTCCCCAAAAATCATCCATTGTGATCGTGGCTCTGATTTTGTATCCGATCTCTTCTCACGGATCACCAGTTTATGCAATACTCAGAAAATTCATACTACCCCATACCATCCCATTGCCAATGGGGAAGTTGAGCGTTGCAACCAGACCCTAGCCACCCGTATCCGCATGTACATCAATTCAAATCACACTGATTGGGATACTTATCTACCCTATGCTGTTTTTTCGATCAACATTCATAAAAATGATAGCACTTTGTATCCCCCGTTTGAATTACTCCACGGTAGGCAAGCTAATCTGCCGTCAGACGCAGCCTTAAATTTTTTCCCCACGTCCTACATGGTTGATTTAGACGATTACACCCTTCGTGTAAAATCGCATTTTACAGAAGCACTCTCAACCATGCAGAAAAGTTTACAAAAAGCTCAGGACCACTATACCCGTCAGTATAACAAGCATGCTCAGAACATACATTACAAGGCAGGTGATCTGATTCTTTACAAAAATCATTCGTGTAAACAAGGGCTGACTCCAAAATTCCTCCCTCGCCAAAACGGGCCCTATACAGTTAAAAATTTCATGTACCCCAACGTTACCCTCAAACACCCCCATAAGAATATTACATTTACAGTACATGTTAACGAGACAACCCCTTTCTGCCCTCGGAAAGCACCCATCGAAACTGCCCCCACCCCTCCTCAACCTCCAAAGCCTTGAATGAGGACATTCAACTCCGCAAGGAGGGGAAATGTAACGTACCTGCTAGAGCAGTACTGTAAATATGTAGCATACTGTATGTGATAGACATTTATTAGATATTATTTCATTTTTCGCATTTTATTGTCTCAAGGGGGTCTGGGATTCACACCCAAACATTCCTACAAAATTATGTGAAGTACTTTATTTTGATCCGTTCACACCCTCGTAGCCCAATTAAGATGCCCTAATTAATTTGCACAAACGGCAGCTGTTCCCCTAGAACCTACACTAAACTACACATTCCACAGCTACAGTAATCCCCCCCGTAAAAATCGTAAACAACACCTGCACACAGTAAAATACGTAGAAGCTCAGCCAGACAGTAGTCTCAAGTGTAATGGTAGCGGCGGCCCCACAAAACATGTGTATACAGAGAAACCGATACAGGAAGCATGCACAGAAGCACAGAGGTGTGGCCAAGCCCACCGTAGAAAGCAAGCGAAGCACAAAAAGCATACAGTACCAGGAAAGCGTTAGAAAGGCATAACTAAGAAAAGCATAAAAAGCGTAGCAGGAAACGACGATTGGCGGAAGAAGATGGACAGAAGCTCGACCTCCCGCGACGCCCAGGGAGTTGCCAAAAACGCCATATAAAAGAAGAAGCAAAGCTTGATTTTTAATTATTCTTGTGGTTTTATATTTTTCGACTTCCGCGCTCGCCCCGTCCGTTTTTATATATTTGCAAGCGGCCAATTGTACGAAAGCAACTTAAACCGAGGCCCCCGTTCGTATTATAAATCGAGACGCGTTTTGTATTGTTGTCGTATCGACGTCTAAAGCAGCCGTCGATTATTGTAAAGCCGTATCGCCTCGTATTGTACCGCCCGCGCCCCTTTTCGTTCCCGCCATAGCGACCGTTGGTTAGAAGTAAAGTACCTCACACAAATCTGGTCGTTACAACTGCATAATGACAATGCAGCACAACATCAGATTCCAGAATCGTGTTTACATCATATTTGCATATTCAAAATTTTACTCAGATATATGCTTCTTTCCTGTGTGTGTAGATGATTGTTTTATATGTAAAAGATCGTTCCTTTTTCCTGTTCATAAATAAATTTGCTTATTAGTATAATTTGTCACATCATGGTGTCGAACTGTTTTGTTGCTTCATCATCCAGACCTTCAATTGATTGGAAGCTGGAAAATCAGGAAATTCGATTGTTCACAAAATGTCGTATGCCCCAATCCATGTGGCCAGCTCCATAGAAAAATAATGCTCGATGAGGGGCTCGAACCTTTAGCCCTCTGTATACAAGGGAGTTGGGCCACTCACTGCGCTAAAGGAGCCACACAGGCAGTTTGGAAGTTGTGGTTGTGTTGTAGTGTGTTTTCCGCCGATTTCTGTACAATTTCGTAATTGTTTGTCGTTTTCGAAGAAGCGCCTGCAGGTACGATTTGGATTGAGCATAGTAGACCATTCCAGGCTGTTTACTGAGGGAAGTGGATTCGGCAGGTGTGCGTGTGAGTTTTTTCTTTTTTATTATTATTCGTATTGGTTTCGCCATTCCCAGCACGGGCGAAACTTCTGTATAACCACGCCCCTTTGTATTTTGGTTTTTGAAAGTGTGTTTTCGTTTTTGGTTTTTGAAAGTGTGTTTTCATTAGGTAAACATGTATAGGAGAAACGTCTCCACTTTCTTAAATAAGCTTGGGTAGGTTCAAATTAGGAAACCAAAGGCTTGCTAATTTGGATCATTATTTGCGGGTTTTGTACTTAAGTTTAAGTCCTTTTCGGGTAAGTGTGGATGGTAGGAAACACGTGCATTAAGGACGATAAATGGTTATCTCTCCTGCCAACTCTCCATTCTTTTCCAACTCACGGACTAGGACAGGTAATGGCCTGGGGGATCTTTAACCCCTCATTCATTTCAAATATAACAGTTGTCGTGGTGGTGGTGTGTGCAAGACAGCCTCCAGAAACACCATTACAACACCCTTCATGCGTTCAAGGAGGAAGGGTCCTGGATGGTCAAAAATGTCGTATGCCCAGGTCCACATATCCAGTGCACCCGAAAAATAATGCTCAGTGAGGATCTTGACCCCCCAACCTCTTGCATAGATGCATAGAAGGCACATGCGCGACCATGCCACGTGGGTGGTCCGGAAATTTTGGTTGTAGTAGAGGTGTTGTGTGCAGGGCATGCTGGTTGATGAACAGGTGGATGTACTCTAGAACCAGGTTACGCTCTCAGACTTCTGTTGCTGGCCATAGGCAGAAACAGCCTTCCATCCTTACAGGGTCGATAAATTAGGTAGGCAAGCTTGGAACCCTTCTCGCCCGGCCCACTCAGCATCTTGGCAGGAAGCTGCAGTGGATGGTGAGGTGGGCCTATTCTATTTATGAAGTAGGTAGATGAACAAGTCCTGCTCATCAGGCAGAAGCTAGCCTGTGGAATATTGCCCCGTAGGCGGCAAGAAGCACCCAAAGAATCCCATTCCTATGAAGTGGGAGTAGTTATTCAGTCCCGTAGAGTATATACACAAAAGATATCTGTGTACAAAACGTAGGCATTAAAGCATACCGCCATAACTGTGAGGTGCTGTACAGGGGTGTAGAAAGTATAGTTGACAGTGTGATATGATATGAATTTGTATAATGTGCAGTGTGATACAGGGGGATTAGAAAGTATGACCGAAGCTTCGACGTGTAAAGTTCCACCTTGATCTAGAAAGTACACCCGAGTTTTTCGCCTCTCATTTGAAGTGGGCACTTTTTAAAACACACAGCTATGTAATGCCTGCCTTTCCAGCCGTAGGAAAAAGAGACTAAAATTTCCAAATTATAAGTAACTTTATTTTCATTTCAGCGAAGTAGATGCAATACAACCGTACCGACCGTAAAATGTATCATTTACTATCAACTATTGCTTCCCTTTCTCTAACTTTCATCGCAGATCGATCAAATGATTCATCAGCAATATTCAATTTTTGACTGATCAGACTTAGTAAACTCTGCACATTATCCATCTGATTTTGCATGTGCAATAACCTTAAAAAATATAACAAAGCTTATTTGAATTCATACTTCATCATGAAAATGCTCAACTTTGAGTTTCGACCAAAAAACAAGTAAGAGATCAAAGAAAATACTTCATGAGCCTTATGAAGAGCATTTCACAAGAAAATTTGTAAAACAATCCACTTACTTCTTTTCAACCTTCTTTTCTACAGTTTCAGCAACCTGATCATCATTATTAGCACTGATTTCGAATGATCGCTCAACCAATTGATATTTCCGACCAAAAATGGACTGAATCTAAAAATGAGACACTTTTTGATTTCCACATGTTTCACATGGTTGACAAAATGGTCATGTTGCACAAAAATAATTCAAGCTTGAAAATTTTTTCAATTAGAAAGGCGGATTAATGAACAAAGTTCCAAAGTTTTGTGATTAAACAAACCTCCATGAAGAAAGTTTCGTGATTAAAGCTATATGATCGAAAATTCTTGATCAAAGTTTTATGACCGAACGTACAAGGTCAAGGTTTCATGATCATAGTTTCACAATCAAAATTTCATGATTGAATTTACAACGTCAAGGGTTCATGATTAAAGTTACATGATCAATTTTTCATTATTAAAGTTTCGTGATCAAAGTTTCATGATCAAAGTTTCATGATCAAAGTTTTGTGATCGCAACTTCGTGGTCAAAATTTCATGATCAATGTTTGATGATCAAAGTTTCATCATAAAACTTACATAGTCAAAACTTCATGGTCAAAGTTTCATGATCAATTTTTCATGATTAAACGTTCATAAGCAAACTCTCATGATCAAAGATTCCTGACCAAAGTTTCGTGATAAAGTTTCATGGTGAAAATTTCTTAATTACTTTCACCATGAAACAAGTTTCATGATTTAAGTTTCATTATCAAACTTTCGTTATCAAAAGTTCATGATCAAAGTTTAGTGATCGAAATTTCATGGTCAAAATTTCATGATCGAAATTTCATGATCACAGTTTCATGATCAAAATTTCATGATCAAAGTTTGATGATCAAAGTTTCGTCATAAGAATTTCATGGTGGAATTTTATAATCAAAATTTAATGATCGAAGTTTCATGATTAAGTTCCATGATCAAAGTTTCCGGATCATAGTTTCACGATCAACGTTTCTTTAGATAGACTGTTTGTTTGGTGTGTTGCATATATATCCAAAAGCTTCAGAGTACAGAACAACTTATCCTGGAAAATTTTAAAGGCTTGTACAGAAATTTCAAAATTTTTTGTGAAAAATTAAAAAATACATGATTTTTCATGGGTAAAATCGTGAGTAGGCTTTTTCAGTCTGCTAAATATTTCCTTTGTTTGTTTTTTATGCCATCCATTATGTAACTTAAGCATAGTGGTCACTGTGTTTATTTTGTGACGTAAAACGCGGTACTCGCCCAACTACAGTGACCCTGTGTGAACCATAGGCTCCTCATTATTTTTACAGATAAGTCAGTAAATTAAATGGAAAAATTCAATGGTCTTCCTAGCTGTGAGAGGATTTTTTTTGGAAAACTTTCTGTTAATGAATTGAATGAATTGGATAAATTACATTAATTAAATTAATTGAACAAAGAAGGTGAAATAAATGAATCGGATGAATTTATTGAATTAAATAAATTGAATTAATCAAATGAATTCAATGAATTAAATGAATTGAATAAATTAAATGAGTTAAATGAATTAAATGAATTAAACGAATTAAATGAATTAAATTAATTAAATTAATTTAAGGACGTGAAGGATTGAAATGAATTCAATGAATTAATTTAATTAAATAAATTGAAGAAATTAAATAAATTGAAGAAATTAAATAAATTGAAGAATTAAATGAATTTGATGAATTAAATGAATAATTGAAAATAATTGAAAGATATGTTTCTGAATGGGAATGTTCACAAGCTCAAGGCCATATACTTTATCCTAAATGATTACTGTAGCAGGAATACTTGAACAACATTAATGATGAATCTTTGCGCGAGAAAATTATTGATTTACTAAATTAATTTTTGGATACTTCTGTGATAAAGCTCTTACTGATGGAATGAGTCGTTTGGAACATCGATTAGGGTGAACAACTAAAACTCGTGATGATACATTTAAGCGGTGCAAATAACTTTTGGGCAACCGCTTTTCAATGTCCGTATGGTAGTCAACTTGCATGGTTAACCTCTTTAAAGTGGCATTACGCTGAATTTCTTTGATATCGTCGATTGATAAGCCAATCTACAAAAAAACATTCCCGGTGTTATAACATTATCCCATGTTATAAAATATCCTATGCTATAGCATATTCCATATTATAACATATTCCATACCACGTTATAGCATATCCCACGTTATATAATATTCCATGCTATAAACTATCATATGTCACTACATATCTCATTTTATAATAGATATCACCTTATATCATATTCAACGTTATTGTATTATGTGTCATCTTAGTACATATTCTATTTTAATACATGTCTCAATTTATAACATATACTGCATTATATCATATTCAACATTATAATATATCTCACGCTATAATATATCCAATTTTATTACATGTCCCATGTTATAACACATGCCATATTATAGCATATCCTAAATTATAACGTATCCCATGTTATAACATATCCTACATTATAGCATATCTCACGTTCCCATCTCATAACATGTTCAATGTTATAACATATGATATATCATAACATATCCCATGTTATAACATATGATATATCATAACATATCCCATGTTATAACAAATCTTATGCTATAACATATAAGAACTAAATTATAAGTTTATTCAATTCTTCGAAATATTGTAGATCACTGCCATTTGTACCCCGCAAGTTTCAAGAAAAACGACATGTTCCTACTTAAAATGGGAATTTCTTACTAATAAGTTGACGAGCAGTAAGGATGATAGAACCACGAAAATAATCAAGAAAGCGTGCGTATAATTCTTGTAGATCAAACGACCATTGACGTATGGGTCGATGAAATTTTGGGAAAATTCAAATTCGCCCATAGTAAACATGATGCTTTGTAAGATGGAAGAAGATGGTGTCGAAAAGCTATCAGTTTCCTAGATAAAAATTAGTTCCTGTAAATTTTCGAGCATTCAATAGTTTGATTATCAAATTATAAAAAAATTGAAGAAAGATACAAGTTTTGAACTAGAATTCGAATAAAATTTAAATTTTCAATGGAATTTTTAATTGAATTTTGAATTTAATGTCAAACTAAATTTTAAACAAAAATTTTGAATTGAATTTTAAGGACTGAAAATATGAATGTCAAAAATTAAACAATAACTCAAGTTATACTCTGAATAATTGGAACTACAAAAAATTAAAATGAATTAAATTGAAACTTGAAGAGAACAATTAAAATTAAACTATAGATTTAATTAAACTGTAAATTAAATTAAACTATAAATTAAATTAAACTATAAATTAAATTAAACTATAAATTATAAATATCAAATGATTAATTAATGAAAAAGATTGAAAAAGTATTTACATCTCAAATTAAATTTTGAATTGAATGTTAAATTAAATTCAGAAAAAAAATTCTTGAAATGATTGATTTTTTAAAGATTTGAAATATTAAATTTGAAAAATAAACTGTTAAGCAAATCATACTCTAAAAAATTCAAACTACAAAAAATTAGGCAGGAATAAATTAAATTATACCATAAATCTAATCACAAATCGATTTATTTATTGAGTGAAAATTAAAAGAAATTGAGAAAAAAATATTATACTAAATTTTAAATTGAATCTTAAATTGAATTTTAAATTGAGTTTTAAATATAATTTTAGATATAATTTTAAACTGAATTTTAAACTAAATTTTAAACTAAATTTTGAATTAAATTTTGAATTAAATTTTGAATTGAATTTTAAAATAAATTTTAAATTAAATTTTAAATCAAATTTCAAATATTTTAAATCAAATTTTAAATTAAATTTTGAATTAAATCTTTAAATAAGTATTGAATTAATTTCTGAACAACGATTTTGAATTCTATTTTCAATTGAATTTTTAAGGACTGAAAATATTAAATTCAGAAATTTAACAATAACTCAACTTACACTATGGAAAATTTAAACTACACAAAATTGAAATAAATTGAATTGAAAATTGGGAAGAATAAATTGAATTGAAAATTGGGAATAATAAATTAAATTGAACTATATATCAAATTATAAATGTTAAATGATTAATTAAATGAAAATGAAAAAATTGAAAAATTGTTTAACTTCAAGTTTAATTTAGTCTAGTTTTAAATTTGATTAAAAATTTAACTAAAATTAAATTTTGAATTTTGTTCAGTTCAAAATTTTTTTTGTAATTAAACAATTTTTTTCAGTTGATTACTTACTAAATTTTTAAATCTATAATTTGATTCATATTGGAATTGAAATTATTCCTTTTCTGGATCTGATTTTTCACTTTAATTTAATATATTTTAATTTCTTTATATTTTAATTTTTTGAAGCTATATTCAATTTTTCGAAATCCAATTTGATATTCAATTTAAAATCTTAAGTTTTATTTGAAATTGTAAAAATTGAAATTAAAAAGTGCAAGATTCGGGTGTGAACGGCCGGAGTTTCAACTACTGGTCCCCAATCTCATCTCAAGCATGCCATATCCCTTACTTTGTGCCACATCAATAAATAGAATGCCAATCCAAAAGCAATGAACAAAAAGCTGAATACGCATAAAACCTTGAAAATGGTACCCAGCACTTGACGAAACATGATAATATATATTCCAATGCGATCCAACCTGAAACGATAGGCTACCAAATAAACTGACTGTTGATTGTACATAGTATGAGCAGTGTTCAAATGATTTTCCGGCAAAAGAAGCTTAATCAAGAAGATGACTATTAGGATACAGTATGCCGTAAGACTGCGAAGTCGAGAACCTAAGATAAGGCTCTTCTGTTGTAGCATGAAACATTTGCATTTGCTTTTTTGTGTTAATTTCGAAAGTTATTTGAAAGGAGAGACTGAACGACACACAAGTGCATCATTTCTTGCTGTTACTGTGAGTTAGATAGGGTCGGCAATTAGTAACCAATTCCTCACTCTCATTTTCTATACCCAAATCCATATGACTTGTGCATCAGAAAAATAAAGCTGGGTGAGAGGTTTGAACCCTCGACTCCCTACAAACAAGGCGTATACATTACCCAAATGCCCTAACCGAGCCGCGTGGATGGTTTGAAAATTGTGTTTGTAGTGGTAGTAGTAAGGGGCATGCTGTGTGATGGAAGGATCCTCCCCGCCAGAAATAATCCGTCATATGGCTAGATATTGGGTCACCCCAAAAGGATTCGCAAGTCCTATGGCTATCCATAGGGCTGCCCTATTTTACACTGAAAAATGCCAATTTCCGAACAAAAATAGTCACAAATTTCAATTTTCAAGCCACCTTGTACAATGAATACATTTTTTACGGTTCTTAAGACAAAAGAGTCACCAGTACTCCCCCCTGAGCCTCATGGCCCCATTACATGAATGCTCAAAAATGATAATCGATTGTGTCTCTATTGTACACTGAAAGAAATAGATAGAGACCGAATTTTTAGGTGGTGCACATAAATTTTTTTGAATCGAGGATGTTCAAGAAGCCTAAAAATGACAAAAATAAGTGCTTCTGCTCATTCTGTATGCATGTTGATTGTACCTTTTTGCACCTTTTTTGGTGTTCTGAGGCCCACTTGCAGCTTGTGCAGAATTTTCTAAAAGTTTGCACCTAAAATTGTCATTTCACTGAAAATTTTCAAAATGAGCAGGTTTCACCATATACTGATAGTACATAACTGTAATATTGAAGCTCATTGTCTGAGAAAATAAGGTTAATAGGAGATATACACAGCTGCGTGCAGAAGAAAAGTTCACTTCAAGCCTAGCTCAAAACTTTGATGCGGAGTTGTTTACTACTTAAGAAACCCGAAATTTGTCCAAAACTTGGTATGTACCTTTGGTGTCTGCTGACATACAGCACTCTTTCCATTGTACAAATCAATTTTTTCTTACCGTTGACATAATTTGATGCTCGAAAATAATGCATATTATGTCTTTTAATAAGTTTCTACTAGAACAAATATACTATTTTACTTTCTATGTTGATTGTAATGAAATTAGCGATGTAGATTCATGTTAAATGGAGAGATTTTTTGCATCTAATATTGCACTTAATTTGAAAATTCTTTGCACGTTTTTCTGCACATAATCTGTCGATGTTTTACACGTAAAAATCTGGTCTACACTCATGCTGAGAAATTGAAGCTTTAGCCATTTGAGCTGGCGTTTTTAGTTCATAATATTCTCATTTTCGGTTGAACCTTCCACCTCAGAAACCACCGCTAGAAGTTTCAACCCAGTTGAAACTCAAGGGATTAAAGATGCTCCACCTATTAGGGCATCTACTTCCAACTTGTCGGGGATGCACATGCAGATTAGCCTGCAAGTCGAAGCGGATTGCAGTGACCCCAGTTTTCATGGACAGTGTGCATTAAAGGTCCCTGTGTTCTTGTTTTTGGTCATTATTGTTTATTGATGAAAGAAGAGCAGCCTGCATGGCTATTTTATTATTGATTATTTTTACATTGTATTCTTTGAAGCGACTTGCCAGGAAATATAGTGTACCTCACTGTTCAGACATTTGATTATTATCTCACAGCAAAATGAATGCAGGTTAGAGCTTAGATCATGGGAGGACCGTGGCCTTGCAAGTGTACATTCACAACCCGATTCTCTTCCCGACTTCTCCATATTACCCGTTGATTCGAAGTTCTTCAAGCTCAGAGAGTTGGAATATCATTCACAGTTCTAGTGAACTGAATCTGGTGATTTATTGTTGAGACTTTGACAGATGAAACTGTTGCCCCTATTTCTACCTCAGGATTTGTCCAGTGAAGGTGGAGTGGCTAATTGGGTCCCTTCATCCTCTAATTAACCCAGGTCTCATTTCGACATATAGACCAAATGTTAACTTCAGTTGAGGAGAGCATCAACTTCATACATAAGAGTCTGCTTATACATCATTATTCATATGCTTCTAACGATCAGAAAAATTTGCATTATTTCATATCAATACGTTTTTTCTACTGCTAAAATCAAGGATTATAGAATTACCTCTGCAGGAAGAAAAGGATGTTGAACCAAGTTAAAAATAATGCCAAACTACCGATCGCCCAATTAAATTGCACGGTTGGTTGCGACGAAAAAAGGGGTGCACAAAAAATGATAGCGCTCACGTACAGACCCCATTCGACGTAGTTAACCAAATCGGAAAAGTATGCTCTGCCGTTGCAATATATTTGGAAAATTTCTTTCAGTATGCAGATTAGCGAAAATGTGAATAGTAGAATTAACGTGATTCGACAATAAATGGTGAGATTTATAGGCGGCGGTTCACCCTGAAGTTTTAGTAATATAAAGAGTGATCTTTTCAGGTAATGTATTATTAGCGGAAGGGAAAAGCTCCTCAGACCTTGACTAGATTTTAACAAAACTTTAACTTGGCATCGCCGCATGTAAACTATGGACAAAATTGTTAAAACTATCTCAGCAACTACCTAAAATCTAAGCGAGAGGATAAAAATTGAATGCAGCAAAGATTAGTCGAGTCAGTTCACTAATTTCCATTCATAAGATAAATTTTTTACATTATTGCCAATTAAATTTAAATTTTACTTGCCACATTCTATGAAAAACATATTCACAATTAATCTCAATAGAATGCTGTCCTTGTGATATAATGTACAAATCTTAGATTGTGTCTCGCTACAACCACCATATCACAATAGCCACCATATCACAATAGCCACCATCCCACTATAGCCACTGTCCGAATATAGCCACCAAAGTATGTTTAGGCAACTCTGTATCGTCACTAATCAAACAGCATGTGAAAGTCCTGCTACAGTCACTGTCTCACTACTGCCACCAAGATTGTAACACTAAGTCCCCAGGCTTTCACCTCATTGATATGCATCTTTTTTAACAATAAAAGGAATTTAAAATAGCACAGAAAGGCACAGTTGTTTGTTAATTTATAATGTTCTTCTCGTGTTAGCTAGTGATACAAAGTCTCATAATAAAGAGTGTCCCCAAAGATATAGGCAGCTTCAGAAATCTCAGGGTATCAAGGGCGGTCGACTATGCAGTCAACAAACGTATAAGCTCATATTTTTGAACGTTCTTATGGTTCTGCTCCATTCTGGAACCAAATAGAGACTTCCTTCAAAAGTTTTCCGAAATGCCTATGAGATCTTTGGTCCGAACTACTGGAGGTCTATCTATACCCCATCCTCTGACATATAAACACCTGTTATGTTGGGGATGTACTTACAGTAGAAGTCATCCTAATTCTTGTTGGTCTAGTATGAGTCCCTTTCATCGACTTTTATATTTGTACTGTTCCACCCAATAAACAGACAGTCGACAGCCCTAGCCTCATTTACATAAATAAATAAAATTACATAAATGTATATTTACTGTATTCCCTACCAGGGCAGGCCTCTGGTCTTTCTGGATATTATTTTAGTGAATTTCTAATATTTTGTGTTAGCCTGCAAGAAGAATCTGGGGCAACCCGGATTGCTTTTTGATTGCAAGTTTGTGTCATTTGAGTTACTAATTAGCGACCGAATGTTCTAGAGAACTGTTGCCCTGTATCAGCCCTTTATCAATAGGAAGCTCCTTTGAGTGACCTATGGTAATTAGTTGGGTATAAGCCACTAGCCCTTTCTAGTCATATTGCTTGTGTTGTTTGACATAAGCAAAGCTTTTAAACATAACAGTTAACTCATTGGCAGCTGTTGTTGGGGATGCACTTACAGTAGCAAGCAGCCCATCCATAAAAATGTGAAGATGGGGAGATGGCCTCATTGTCTGGACACGACGGCCTTTAAAAGGCTATATGTAACATTTTATGATCATTTTCATAATTTAGTTTATTTTGTGCGAGCCGCCACCATTTATTTTCTGTTATTGTTGTTTTACGCCAGTAAAGTTCGGCTGTCAAATTAGTGTTTATCCATTCTGCTGCAGCATCTCACATTGCCCACCTTTATGAGGACCATTGGGTAAGGTTCCCTGAAGTACCCTGAGAGTTTTCTGGGTGAAAGCTGTTGGATTCCAGCTACTGAGTAGTGACTGAAGGTTGTGTTTAGTTCTCCTAAAGAACTGTTGCACTGCAGCAGCCCTTTACACATTCCAAGCTCCTTTGAGTGACCTACAGCAATTAGTTGCATACAAGCTGATCAACTCGTTAGTTATATTGCTAACGTTTTTTGACCTAAGCAGAGACTTAAACATAACACTGTTAGGAGACAGTGGCTGTAGTGAGAAGGGTTCAAATCTTACTAGCACCAGTTTTACTGTAATTATTGTATTCTGTTGCAGTGAAAGACAGCAGTAATACTTTTAAATGATTATTTTTACCTGGATTTCCATTGTGTAATTCGAACTAATGTTCCTCATTTGTTGATGCCACAACAAAATTCCGTATGTGAAAAATATAGCAAAACATAAGTAACTTATTATATTGAATAGAAAAATCCAAATGCCATATGTGAACCTGTTAACATTTAACTTGATGAAGTGATTGTCGAAGGAAAATAATTGTCTTCTTACCATTTATGAGACAAGTAATTCATTGTCAATGGATGGGTCAAAAGTTGCACTCGACCACATTTAACCATAGTCTTAAAAAGAGAAAAATGAATCAAACTACTGTAATGTGGAACTCAGACATAGTCACGTTTCATTGCATAACTTACATTTAATGTATACAAAGCTGGTTCAGATTCGGGCACTAGACGTTTTGTTTGATCTTTACTACCGATTTGCTTTCCACCATTGAAATCCATAATATAACCAAAATCAAACTTTTGCTGCAGAAAGTATTCTTTAATTTCAGAATCATTAGTTCAGTTTTAAAAAGTCTAACCCAATAGTCGACAATGCTAGGATTTTCTTTTGACATAGTTATACTTTGATCCAAAACGATCTGAAAACATAGATGAGAGTGAACTTTTGTATGAAAGATCTAAGTCACATCTGAATTGCAAAATAACTTGCACTTTAACTTACGTCATAACTAGAAACTAGATTTTTAGGTGATGCATGTATATTTCCTTTTGAATCAAAAATGTTCCATAAGCATAAAAATTATAAAAATAAGTGCCTTTGGTCATCTTTTATGCATTTTGATTGCTCTTTTTTGCACTCTTTTGGTTCTGAGACCTACTTGCACGTAATGTTTTTTTTTAAAATTTGGTAACTTAAACTTCCAACTCACTCAAAATTTAAAAAAGTAGGTTTTACCATTTACTGATCAAATATAATGGTAGTCAGATTAAATTTAATATGGTAGCTCATGGTCTGAGAAAAGAAG
Source organism: Romanomermis culicivorax (assembly GCA_963922205.1). NCBI lineage: Eukaryota > Metazoa > Nematoda > Enoplea > Mermithida > Mermithidae > Romanomermis > Romanomermis culicivorax. The sequence continues at coordinate 130,134 of CAWUHX010000297.1, read as the reverse complement.
GACAATGGAAGATATACACTGATGCAGCACTGTACTTGTTCAGATGTGCAGGAAAAAATTTTAATTCAAGCCTAGTTCAAAATCTTGATGTGGAGTTGTTTGCTACTGAAAAAACCTGAACTTTGTTCAAAAACTTTGCATGCACCTTTGGTATCTGCTGACATACAGCACTCTTTTTCATTGTTCATATCAATTTTGTCTGCCCATAGACAAAGTTGACACTAGAATGTACTAAATTTGTTAATGAATAAAATGCTATTTTACTTTCCATTTTGATTGTAAAGAAATTCGTGAGCAGTTAAATGGGCCTGTACAGGGGGTTCATAAAGGATACCCATGTACAAAATATAGGCATCAAAGTATACCACCTTAAGGGTGCTGAATGATCCGGAGGATGTAGAAAGTATAGTGGGCAATGTAATATGATCCAAATTCATATGAGGTGCCAGGCAAAACAAGGGGTGCATAAAGTACGCCCAAGGCTTTAATGTTTGAAATTCAACATTGATGTAGAAACTATGTATGGAACTTCATGTAGAATTTACGCGTGAAGCTTTCACCTGCATGTAGAAAGTACATCAAAGCTTTTCAACTCTTTAGAATTAGAACACATTTTCATTGATTCAAGTTTGAGGCACGTTTTTTTTATTCAATGAAAAATGAGAAAAAACAATGAAGAACGCATCCTTAAAACAATGCTTAAGCATAGGGAATCAATGAAAAACGTATCCTGAAACAAGTAAGCCTGCAAAATAATTAGATTCTGAAGAGTCCAAAAGCTTCAGCATACTTACTCCATCAAGGTGAAAAGCCTCTGGTGTATTTTCTACATCATGCTTCGGGTGTTCCTCCAACATACCCTGTATCGCTCTGCATTTCATACGAATTCAGATCATACTATAATACTTTCTACACCTCCTGTATCACTATATATTACAATACTTTCTACATCTCCTGTATCAATCTGCACAGTTAAGGTGGTATACATGCCTATGTTTTTTACATGGGTATCTTTTGTGTACCTTATTTTTAGTGTGATTGTAAACTGAGATTAAACAAAGAGATTTTTTGCCCCTAATATTGCACCTAATTTGAAAATTATTTGCAACTTTTTCAACACTTAATCTGCTGGTGTTCTAAACTTTGAAATCCAGTCTCTAGTTATAACATTGGCCAAATGCATAACATATAAATTTAACCCTCATCTTAAGCTGCAGCTTGAGTAAATTATCCAAATAACCATACATGCTCATAGGGGGTAGGGGGGGGTAGACCCCCCTACCCCCTATGTGCATGTATGGTTATGAGACCTTGCATGCCTGGAAATAACCCATAAAAAACTGATTGATGAGCCCTTTTATTAACGTGAAACTTAATTTTCAACTGAGAGGAGCAGTTAGAAATATGGGCAAATTTCTCTTTCAACAAGTACATCAACTGATACAGTTCTGGTGAATTTCTAAACTGACACTCTCAGAGCTCGACAATTTTCAACCAATTGATAATCATGAGAAGGATCAGTCAAAGAAAATTGGATTGAAAATCTGATCTGTAGCAGATCCTGGCTAGGGTGAGTTACAGTGTGCAAGAAATTCCCATAGCTTCACAGAGGAGATGCCAAAATATGGTCTGAGCATATTTTATGTGATGCTTATGATCAGTTAGTGAGAAACTGAATAGGCTTGGGATGAAGATTTGGTCTCGAAAAGAGATGGAAAAAACTCCTTGTTATACGTTCTATACTAATATACAGTATATTAGCATTTGTCTTTGAAATGAGTGTTGGTTTATTGTCAAATCGAGAGGTTTACAACATTTAAATATTAGCCCTGATGCAGTTTCTGATGTTGGGGATATACTAAATTTGAAGGATTGTGATTCATTCTTCTTTCCCAACATTGTTTTTGTTGCATGTTGTTATTGTGGTAACTTCGAAATGGGGACGTCACAACATTATTATTTACATATTTATTGTTATTTATTACTCGCCTTTTAAGTGAAAGTGGAAGCCAATTGGAATTACCCTTGGAAGACCTCTCCCTTCACAGATGTCAAGCATTGAGTTTCCAGTTTTAAGCAGAGCCTGTAGAAAGCAGGTTGGGGAAACCCTGCACACTTTTCTATTGCAACCCTTTGTTGGATTCCAGTTGCTGTAACATAGCTTATGGAGTAGCTGGACGTGTCTACTCTGATAGAGAACTGTTGCACTGTACTGACCTTTACTTATAAGAAACTCTTTTGAGTGACAGCCTATAGTCACATTGCTGACGTCTGTCGACCTAACCGGAGATATAAACATAACACGATGATTGCTTTTGACATAAACTTTGGCCAACTTGCATAGTCTTTTAGAAAGACTATGTCCACTACAAACATCCCTCCAGCCTCGAAACTGAACAATGGTGGGTGAACAATACACATTGCATTGTAAACTGACCTTCAATTCCTTGTTCAGAACTTGAAGTTTGTTACATTTCATGTTGCCCCTTATTATTGGTCACGTATGCTTCTCTCAGAACTAACTTTTAAAACTAAGTTGCAGCCTTTCAAACTTTGCTTAAATTCAGGCACATATAATATTGAACATCGAAGTGGGTAACAGGTAAAAGGTTCTCAGAAATACCAGACAAATTTCCACGCCTTATGTCTGATCAATTGATAATTTATATTCATACGTAATATTATTGAGTAAATTTATGCAAATTTTAGTGTAAATAAGATCTAATGGGAAGAATGACATGTGTAAAATAACACAGCTGGCTTTGGGCTATTCAATACGCCATAAAATGATTTTCCATAAAAGAAAATTGCTGCATGAGTTACATCAACAACTTGTACAGTTTTGTTGAACAGAACAGTATGTTAATAGAAAAGATAGCCGTGTTACCTCAGCCACATCAGGCAAAAATTTGATCAGCATGATCATTGTTGAACTGTCAAGACTATTGCAAGCTGACATGATTTCGTGCCACCTGTTTTAGAAAAAAATTGAGCTAAATAGCATGAAGGAGGTTGAACATTTTTCTTATACTCGAAATTTACCTTTCGTGTTTAATCATTGTGATGGCAGATTCTGTTGCTTTCCGATCAATGGCAATATTCATGGGCGTTTTGCCTTCATTGTCCCGCAAATAAGCAGCTTTTCTCGATAGCAAAAATTCGACGATTTTGTATTGATTAGTTGCTGCAGCATAATGTAAGGCCGTAAACTGGAGTAGAAGTAAAAAAATTTCAACCCGCAAGCTAGTTAGGCGGGACTTGGGCTAGAAAAAATCAGTGGGCTTCACCTGTTGTAGCGGTGCATCCAGCTTTCCTTTACGTGACCCACTCTGCATGCACCTAAACTACTACAACCACAATTTCAAAACCATCCCCCTGACATCGGTTAGCCCAGTTGGATTGCATGCTAGTAACATTGAATCGGGCGTATGACATTGGTGACAATGTCAGGGGCCTTTCCTCTTTGAGCGGTTGAAGGCTTTGTAGTGGTGCATGCAGAACGCAGTAACATGTTATGCCCCACACTCACCAGCAGCACTACAACACAAGTTCCGAACCAATCGCTTGGCTCTGTTAGCACAGTTAGATATCACGAGTGCCCTGTATGCAGAAGATTGAGGGTTCGAGCCCCTCACCAAGTGTTACCTTTCTGACATGCAGGCCACATTAATTTGGGCATACAACAAGCCTACAACTCAGGCTCCTCACTGAGCATTGTTCTTCCAATATGCCCACAATGTGGATTTGGGCATCAGACAAGACACACCTGGGGACCCAGTCTCTTGCTGGTCTGGGTAAAATTGGGGCCATGGCACTAATTTGGTCATGCTGCACCAGACCACACTTGTCCAGCCAATGCAAGTCCCTACATCTAACCTATAAGCTTTGTGTGTAACTCTAACTCTATCAGAAAAACTGACCCAGCGCACCTGCGATATTTCATGATTTCCTCTCCTGAAAAAATAAACTTACACCGCGGCAACATTTTTGGTCCAACAAATTTGAATGGAAGGTCAATAACTCGGTTAAAGCATCCAAATGACCATTCATAGCTGCCAAGTGGACGACGCTTCGGCCAGTGAAATCTCTGCATTAATCAAGCAAATAGCAGATATAGTGATCGAGATTATAGAACACTCTATAGGCACCTGTTTATCATGGCTCCTCGTTGGAGCAACAGCTTCACAACTTCTGGGTGGCCATTTTCGCAGGCCAACATAACTGCCGTTTTGCCATTCGAATCTGATTCGTTGATAATCGACTGTCCCGAAGATATGGCCAATAAATGAAGCACAGTTTTGAGACGACCGTTTCTAAGTAAATAATAAGCTATTTCCGAATTTATTTATGATTCTCAACAGATTTTTGCCATGATGTTCAATATTGAACGAGTTTTGGTGTTACAGTATTACTATGTTTTTTTTAATGACATGAATAAATGGGAGCTTGTGGAAATGCTGTGATGAATTGTCGATTAAATGAACTGAATGGACTAAATCAAGTAAATAGGCTATAGTTCGTATTTTACAAAATGCTTCTAAATTGAAAAATCACACGAATCAGTACTGTGCTCAAAATCTTTTACAAACAGCTTTTACAATAAGATTTTTCAATCAAAAATTGATGCGGGTTAGTTGAGTATGCCCACAAAGTTTCTGTCATATTGGATTTATGATTTAGCTGAAAATCGTAGAAATATAAAATAGTTCTTGCTTTCTGCTCTGTATTTTAGAGGCATTTCAATGAAAACAGACCATAAATGAATTAAATCAATTGAATAAATTATATGAATCAAATAAATTAAATGAATTAAAAGAGTTAAATCAATTAAATGGCTTGAAGGAATTAAATAAATTAAATGAATTAAATGAATTGAATGAATTAAATGAATTCAATGAATTAAATGAATTAAATGAATTAAATGAATTGAATTAAATGAATTTAATGAATTTAATGAATTTAATGAATTTAATGAATTTAATGAATTAAATGGATGAATTTAATGAATTTCATGAATTAAATTAGTTAAATTAATTAAATAAGTTGAATGAATTAAATTAATTAAATGAATTAAATTAATTAAATTATTTAAATTAATTAAATTATTTGAATTAATTAAATTATTTAAATTAATTAAATTGATTAAATTAATTAAATTGATTGAATTAATTTAATTAATTGAATTATTAATCAAATTAATTAAATGAATTCGATTAATTAAATTAATTAAATGAATTCGATTAATTAAATTAATTAAATTAATTAAATCAATTTAGTTAATTAAATCAATTTAGTTAATTAAATTAATTAAATTAATTAAATTATTAATTAAATTAATTAAATTAATAAAATGAATCAAATGAATTGAATGAAATAAAAATATCAAAAGAACTAAATGAATTAAATGAATTAAATGGATTAAGTGAATTAAATGGATTAAATTAATTGAATGAATTAAAAGAATTGAATGAATTAAAAGAATTGAATGAATTAAATGAATTAAATTGTGTAAATATTTCCAACAAATTCATATACCTTGCTGCAAAGTGCAAAGGTGATTGATATTCGAGATCTTTAGAATTTAAAGCTGCTCCCATGCCGACAAACACCTCTGTGAACTTTATGCTGCCTTGCTTAGTTGCCGCATGCAAGGGGGTGCAACCAAAGATGTCCTTCTGATTCAATAATTCAATTCCGCAAGAACCGGTTATCTTTTTTAAGATGGCCGGCGTGTCGGCGTCAAAGTTCGCATACGTTACCAAATGATGCAGAACGTTACGGCCAGTTATGTCTATATTTTGAAAATGAATTTGTTGAATTTTCAATTATTCGACCAATGCGACATATCATGAAGATAATTTTGAAACTTTACAACGTTTTTATGGCAAAAAATTTCAATGTGAATTCACACCAATTGGTATACTAAATTTCACCTCTTTGGCAAAGATTGGATCCAGCATTTAGTAATATTTTGAACGATTCAGTGGCCCCTCTGACTGCCGCAGCTAAGAGTGGGTTCTTGTTTTCATTGTCCAGTAGGTCCATTGTCTCGGGTCTCTGAAAGCAAATTTTTACTTGAGTAGTTTGTTAAAGCTTGACATTTGAAGTTATGATCTACATAAGCTACATGAGACCAGCCATTTCAGCGCAGTTTTTTCAACATGGTTAAAGCAATTTTAGCATGCCTCGAGACATAGCACTGTTTAGCATTGGCAACTCAAGTCATGCAAACTGATTGCTAGTTGTAGTTCCTTGGGATTTATGAGCTGAAAAAATAAACCTTTTCCACGAGGTACTGTACAACGTCCCAGTGGTCGAACATGGCCGCCCTATGCAAAGGAGTCATTCCCGAAAAGTCTTTGATCGAAAGAATGTCTGTAGCTTCGAATTCTGCGGCGACTCGCTTGTCCAGTAGGGCTCGTACGATCAGCAAGTGGCCTTGACTAGCCGCCAGATGCAGGGCTGTCGACCCGTGGTCCTGCCTGGCGTCCACTTTAGCTCCATGTTTTAAGCAAATGAGCACAGACTCCAATTGACCGCTGTCAACTGCCAAGTGTAGAGCAGTATTGAGCTCGCGGTCTGGTATTTCCAAGCATCGGCGAGCTTCTTCTGAAAAATGGACACAATGAAAATTTGAACTGCAGTCTGTTTTGGAAATATATAGAAGCAAGTTATACATATATAACTTGCATAAGACATAAATCTCTAATTTACCATAGGGTGGAGAATAGTTTGTGAAAACAGAAAGTTGGCTGTTAACTAACATATTTTTGATCCCCTTATTTTATGATAACACCCTGCATGCAACAATTTTTTGTGTATGGTCTATTTCTTTTGTTTTAGTTGTGCATCCAGGTGTTTATCACACCACATTCCCTGCACTCGCGACCACGACTATAACCACAATTTCTGAACCACCATAATGGATCGGTTAGCACAGTTGGTAGCGTGTCTGCCTTGTAGACAGAAGGTTGAGGGTTCGAGCTCCTCACTGAGCGTCATGTTTCTGATATGCTGGCGATGTGGATTTGGGCACAGGACACCGTCTCTCTCTGAATTACCATATTGAAGCATAGCTTCCAATGTTCGACTAGCCGAACATTTGGCCGCCCAATGAAGGGCTGTATATTTCAGATTGCAGAGAGCGCCAATGTTGCATCCATATTTCAGGAGTATACTAGCGCACTCCGAGTGGTCGAGTTGAGCCGCCCAATGCAATGCCGAATAATTGCTTTTGTCCACTTGATTGACGTTGATATTACTAAGATTAGATAGGAGTGCCTGAAAATTAGTGCTTGATGTGAAGAATAAAAAATACAAAGCCATTGAAGTCATGCATCAGGATTTTTTCAAACAAAAAAAATAGAGTTCATGACATAGAAGGAGATTTTACTAGGAAACCTAAGCTGATAAAACTCATTTCAATACACCGTCAATAGTTTCTTAATAGGGAAAATTACTTTAATTCACTTAACTATGAATTCTGGGGAAAATAATCCTTACCACAACGACGTCTAATTTATTTAATAGGATGGCTTTCAAGAGTGGAAAAATGCCCTTTTCGTTGACTACGGTAGCCGAGGCATCTAACGAAATGAGAAAGGCTACTATTTCTCGATCTCCAGATTCAACAGCAACATGCAAAGGTGTGTCACCATTTTCGTTTCCGAAATTTATGTCTAAACCAAAGAAAAGTGCAAGCTATAATAGATTTTACTGTTATTCATTTAATTGAAATAGCAGATGTCGCGACAACAAAACCTAGGTTCCATTTTGATTTTTGAAATTTTTGAGTTCGCGATTGTCGATTCACTTGCGGAAATAAGACAAAATGTGTTTTCCGGTTTTCTTACCAGCTCCGTAAGAATGCAGCAATTTGACTATTAGTTTACATGAATTTTTCGCCGAAAAATGCAAGCCGGACCAACCGTTAGCATCTTTTTCATTAGCTAAAGATGAATCTCGAAACAACAAAGTTTCTATAGCGGCAATATCGTTTTGTTTACAGGCCTGAAATGACAATCAGAATTTAAAATATGCGATCCTCAAATCATATTTACATCTAATTCACATATTCAAATTTTTCCAATAGTTATTTATCCTTTGTAAATTATTGAAACATACCAGTTGTGAATTTATCAGTAAGATTCCATACTGTTTAGGGTAAAGTGTAAGAAATATTAACAAACTTGGTATAGTTTTTTGCTTAAAACATCATAAAATTCCAATTACGTATCATTAAATTATAAAATATCATTTATCATAAAATTCCAATTACGTAAATATTAGTCTGACAATAGGTCAAATAGATTTTGCACACAGCAATCATCCTTACGTCAAAATACAGGCGGGTGTTGTCCAAGGCGCCCATATCCAGACTACAAAACGACGTGATGGACACTCCACGATTCTTGATGTCTCCTAACCCGGCATCAGATTTCGCTCTTTTTTTATCATTCGATAGCCACAAATTTCGCGAATTTTTCAACATCTTGTTGATGGGTTTTGAACTATGACGTACGAATCATCGGCATCCTTGAATTAACTATTTTTGATAATGATTATGAGTATTTCATTAAAAATAATCCCTGAAGGAAGATAATCTAAATATAAAAAAACTAAAATATTCAATTGTCGATAATGTAAAAAACTTTACAATATTCATTTAAAATTAAAATTCAGTTGTTTAAAATTTCAATTATTTTTCATTTGATTTTCTTATTTTCCAATTTTAGGCTCACTTTTCAAAATTCCTAAAAACTGAAAAAAAATTTCAGTCTACAAAGACAAGGAGAGCAGGAAAAAGTTTCATTACAATTCGAAAGATGGCGGAAGCAACTTAATTTTTCGATCCAAAAACGAGACACGTTATAGACATTAACTGGATCGTGTACTATCTATAATGTCTTACAGCTGACGTTGTAGATATTCTACATGAGTAGTCCAAAAAACCTGTCCCGATTATGATATAGACGTTTTAAATCTATTTTAAGTGACTTTGCTGGTGGCGCGAAATAAAAGTTTTGAACAGTTTCGACTTTTTAGAAGTTTGTTGACTGTAGAACATCTCACGTTGAAAAGGGATCCATTGATTCCACACTATAAAGCATTTCATTTGTTTAAGTACAGTTAAGCTAAAATGGGACACGTGGCTCTTCTTGCCCTTTTTTGCAATCGACAGAAAATCCATCCATAGTCAGATGCATTGGAAGATCCTTGCTAGGTTCAAGCTCATTAAATTTTGTGCGCTTATGTTATCCTTTATGTATGTTTTCACATTTTCATCTTTTGTCCCTGCTTTCTTTCATTTTCTTCTTTCTTGTTCTCTTCTTTTTGTTTTTTCCTCATGAAACAATACATTATAAGTTGTAATTTTGAATTATCATAGTCTCACGTATAATTCTTATACAACTTACACACTCTATTTCCTATTTAATTATAGGCAGCAATTATATGGGCCCATAAAGAGGGTACAAAAAAGACACCCCTGTACAAAACATAGACATCAACGTATATCACCTTAACTGTGCTGGGCCATTCAGAGGGTGTAGAAAGTATAGCCGATGATCCAAATTTGTATAACATGTGGGGGTGATACAGGGAGCGTAGAAAGTGTAGTCGATGATAAAATATGACTCGAATTTCGTTAAACATGTGGGGGATGGGATACGGGGGGGGAGGGTGTAGAAAGTGTTACCACCGTGTGACTTTCGTTATTACCGTGTTACTTTTGTAACAGGGTGGCAGAATAAGCTCAAGCATGTTTTTTAATATGAAAAAGGATATAAAAGGAAAAAAATAACATTGTGATCCATGTCAGCAAGGTTTTTCAACACTGCCACCTTTTTTCAGTATGTAATATTTGAGTTTGAACAGTCATTTGATGAGCAGTCAATTTTCATGAATAAAACTTATGATTTTGTATTAACCTGAAGTGCTGGAGGAATCGCATGATTTCGACCAGAAGTTTTTATTTGATGTACTATTTCTTCACTTTCATCAAGATGATCCAATTGGTCAATAATATCCATGACAATTGAAAAAATTAACAAACAGACTACTGCTAACACGCTGCTAAAACTGGTAGGGGGCAGGTTTAGAACGCCATGCTAACTTTTCCATTTTTCGACCCTAACACGCGATTGTGAATATGGGGATAAAACTTAGCACTGTGTTACCACCGTGTTAGCCAAAATTTAACACTCTGTCAGCCTTCGCGTGTTAGCCGCATGTTAGTAGTCTGTTTGTTAATTTTTCAATTGTCATGGATATTATTGACCTATTGGATCGTCTTGATGAAAGTGAAGAAATAGTACATCCTATTCGTCACTTTCGCGATAGGGCTAATCCATTTGAGGGCTACGATGACGTTACCTTTAAATCAAGACACAAATTGTCGAAAAATGGTGCCCGAGACTTGATTACGCTTCTCCAGGATCAATTAGAAACTTCTGGTCGAAATCATGCGATTCTTTCAGCACTTCAGGTTAATACAAAATCATAAGTTTTATTTATGAAAATTTACTGCTCATCAAATGACTGTTCAAACTCAAATATCACATACTGAAAAACGCTGGCATTGTTGAAAAACCTTGTTGACATTGACCACAATGTTATTTTTTTCTGTTATATCCTTTTTCATATTAAAAAACATGCTTGAGCTTATTCTGCCACCCTGTTACAGAAGTAACACGTTGATAATGAAAGTAACACGGTGGTAACATGGTGTTGGCTAACACGGACTTAACACGCTATTGTGAATACGAGGTGATACTTGACACGGTGTAAGCTCGATCACCCTGTTAGCCAACACCGTGTTATGTCCTAACACCGTGTTGACTTAACACGCGATTGTGAATACGGCCCTTAATGTTTAAAATTCGATTTCGATCTAGAAAGTATGCCTGAAGCTTCAACAGGTGAAATTCGACCTCAATGTAGAAAGTACACCTCAAATGTTAAAACTAATGACCCGATATCTATCCCTAAAACATTTTTTACCAGATTTTCCATGCATTTGGTAAAAAAATGTGTCCTGAAGCAATGAAAACCATGTCCCGAAAACAATGCTTAAGCATATGGAATCATCGGAAAAAACGTCCCCAATATGTAAAAATTGTGTCCCGAACAAAATTTTTTGTGAAAGTTCTGTAAAATAGTGAGTAATACCGCTGGATCATTGGATTCTATGACCCTCAGGTGTTTTTAAAAAATATTTTTTAAGAATACAGGACAAACCCACTAAGGCATACTTTCTACTTGGAAGTTGAATTTTACCTGTGAAAGCTTTGGGCGTACTTTCAATATCCTCACTACCCAGTGTATCGCTTTCTACACACACATTGCATATGGGCATATAAGGCTATTAAAAGTGATGCACGGGACTGAGGATTTCGGACTGTAAGCAGATCATAATGATACTGAATAGATGAGGCTATAAAATAGTTGATAAATTTGTGGTCTCATGACCTTTTATGAGTCCGTCACATTCCATAATATGACCAAATAGATTTGCTCAGCTCAATATGATACATGCGGATTTAATCTTTAAAAAACTATGTTGGTTCATCACTAGGTCACTTCAGCCAGCAGTTTATTTCAGCACCCAACTATGATTTTCTCAATCTTTCCCGGTTTTGCTTTGAAGTAAAATTTGGTAGTCTTGTAGTACATTCTTCCCGAATCATTTGTCAGGTGTAGGCCGTTACAGTTTACCATATGAAGGATTTGGAGATTTGTTGAAAGTGGGGTTTGAACTGGCAACATAGATGCTTGAAGCTACGAATAATGCAACAGCGGGTTGAAACGCAAATTTTTTATTTAGCCTAATAGAGAAAAAATAATTTAATTGATCAATACATTCCGTGAATACTAGTGAGTCATTCATTGTTTGATGATGATGTACTTTTCATTCTCCTTTGATTCTGTGATCTTAGTGTAGCGAATGTTAAATGATGGCGTATTTGTGAACCTGTAAAAAGTTATGCGTAATCAAAAAAAACATGTAATCACATTTCAAATATACGATGAGCGTGTTGAACATTTTGACCATTTGAATGCATTGAACGAGTTTGATCTCATAGGAGAGGATCTTTAAATTTCATCATTTCTTGCAATATTTTCATAAATATTTTCGATAAAACATCAGATCGCAGAGTTAGAAGGTTCAAACGTAAACATTCAGATGAAAAAATGTTGCCGAAGAAAATGATTAAATTGAACTCAAAATTTCAATGGAACTCAAAAATTTTGAAATTGTTGAATTTCCATGAATTGTAAGGAATCAAAATCAACATTTACCAATTGTTAGTTCAATGTCGGTAAAATTGTTTTTTTGACCTTTGTTCTCCTTATTGCCCATCAAATCCACGTGGAAAATCTGTGTACCGTTGGCCAATAGTTGACTCAGCGCTTGCTCGAACTCCAATTCGTGGTCGTACTGAGGTTGTCTTTGAGCCTCTGGGGCGATAATTTCAGATTTTTGACGTTTTGGTTTCTTATTAAATTCATTCAGCAAATGTTTGAACGTTTCTTCACTTCCTGTAATTTAGTTAGCAATTAATAAAATGGTTGAACAGTTTATGAATAAGCAAAAATAGAAAGAAAAATTTATTAAATAAGAAAAAATGGAAATAAAAATCAGAAAAATAAATAGAAAAGTGAACATGAAAGGAAAAAAGAAATAACAATAAGAAAATAAAATAAAAAGCGGAATTAAAAAAACAACAAAAAGATAGAATCAATCATACAAAAAAAACTGGGAAAAAATAAAAATATAAGATGGAAAGGAAAAAATAAAAAATGAAAAAGACAAAATAAAAAATGAGTAAGGTGAAACAGATTGAAGAGATTGAAGAGAAAAAATAAAAAATGGAACAACAAAAGGATAAAAAAAGCGAGAACGAAAAAAAATCAAAAGAAAAAACGGAGGAAAAAAGGAGTAAACAAGAAAAAGAGAAAAAAGGAAAAGACAAAGACAAAGACAGAGAAAAAGATGAATAGAAATAAATAGAAAAATAGGAAGAAAATGTAGGAAAAGTAAAGGATAAAGAAAAAACAAAAATAAAACAGAACAAATAAAATGAAGAATAAAAAGATGAAAAAGTGGAATCATAGAATAAAAAGAAGAATGCAAAATAAAGATAAAAACGAAAATGAAAAGAAAAAACAACAAAAGAAAATTGAAAGAAAGGAGAAAGATAAAACCAGAATAACAAAATAAGAAGGGAATAAAAAGAAGAATAAAAATAAAAAAAGGAACAAAATTAAAAATAAAAATGAGAGAAAATGAGATTAATTGAAAAAAGAGAAAATGAAAAATTATTTGAAAATTAATCAAAAATTGAACGCAGTTGAATTAATTCAGGAGTAAACAAATGAAAAAATTGCGCTCACTCGATAAATCAGAATTTGCACTTTCGATAGGTGATGCTGCCGACAAGTAGTCTTCGTATGCAAAAACAAGAACACAAAACATGAATGTGAGAGCAGCTTTCATTCTACCAAACACTAAAAATCATGCATGCAGTAGGAATGAAATAAAATAAAAATGATGGGTCTCCGTGTCATTAGGCGACTATGCTATCCAGAAATTTTTGCAATTTTCACTCCGCTATGTGCACAATAATATTGACTTTTTGTCTGTTCAGTGATTGCTTCCAGCGTGTATGATTTTCCAAAAAGTCGATGAAAACCATATTACGACTGGTATAACTACAGGTTTTTGCAGTCTGAAAATTATATCAAAAATGGTATTGAAGTATCAGTGGGTACGCACGTCGACATTTAAACGTTGTCATTTTCGATGGGTATGGCCCATAAGCGCGAACAGCCCATTGGCGCGAAAGGGCCCACAAGCGCGAAAGGCCCATAAGAGCGAAAACACAGAAGGGTTCATAAGCGCGAAAGGCTCATAAGCGCGAAAACTTTATTTCTACCCTATCATATTAAAACTGCCTGTGAAAAAAGGCGTATAATATGCTAATGAAGCCCCGTCCTTTTGAGTTAGAAATAGAAACTAAAAAATACAACTAAGAGCTTCAGCAAAACAAAAATACATTCAAAAATTTCACTCTATGGTTCAGTTTCGATAGATCAGTGATATAAATCATGGATTTTGGTATCTGTATCACAGGTATCTACGCCATGTTCGGCATCTTGTTGTACAAAGTCACGGGTGGTTATGACCGATAATTGAATGAAAACGACTTTTGTTAATTTTTTAGGGTAAATAAAATCTTAAACGTTAGCACAAATTAAATCGGAGACTGCAGAGTTTAAACATTAGCATACAATAACAGGGTTTTTTAGCATTGTGCGAAAGACAGAAATTTTAAAAAAGTTCGAGAAGAAAGTTGAAGATATCACAAAATGATGGTGAAAAATCAAAATCGTCATTTTCCTAAATAAAAACTTCGTCAATCTCCTCATTGTCTTCATCACTTTTGCTTAGTGAACGATTGTGGCTCGAATCTGAATCGTATTCGATTCTAACCTATTGAACACTACTTTAATAATTCAAAAACAGCTGTTTTGGCATGTCCTAAGTTTACACAAATTAGTAATAGTGAGAAAGAACTAGTTGAAGCGCAGTTCCAGATACAATAAAAACATTAAATTTTATCCCAACAGAGCATGACTAGTGATTCCTAAAAGTTTTACTTAGAAACTAACCCCTGAACTTGTCGGTTTACTAACCAAGTGCGTAATAAGAATGAGCTAATTTAATTAGAACCAGATGACTGCCTTATTCCTTTTGAAGTTACCAACATCAAGCATCATTTAATGAGTTGATTATACAATAGAAGCAGTTTATCAGAATTAACAAGCCTAAACATTAGTTTTACGCAAACAAAGTAACATTTTTCAACCGTGCTAGCTGTACTAATGAAATATTTCTTCACTAGCACGAATGCTAATGGGACTCTTGCTAAAACACACTGTACCTTAAGTTCCTTCAAATTAGATAGGACAAATTTTTCGCGCTTGTGAGCCTTTCGCGCTTATGAGCCTTTCACAGCAGAAAAGATAGGACACGCTAGAGCATATGCTGTTTTCGCGCTTATGAGCCGTTCGCTCTTATGGGCTCATTCGCTGTTATGGGCCGTTTGCGCTTATGAACCCCAACCATTTTC
>CAWUHX010000297.1:0-110000 GCA_963922205.1 Romanomermis culicivorax | reverse complement strand
CTCTGGCAGTACATGAATTTCCGTAATTTTTTGTCAGTAGGTAGAAGACATGGTAAACTATCTATTTTATAGGGAAATTTTTGGTGCTTTTGAGCTTTAATGATGATTTTTGTGAAAAAAATAACATTATTGCTCTCAAAATTTGATGTTTCAAGCACTACTGTATTCTTAATACGTACTTTACACTGATAAATCATACGGTAATTTATGACCGATTTATTCGCCTAATATTGAGAAATTTTTAGAACATGATGTTTGACATACCTAAACTTTCAAAAGTTGAAAGAAATGTATGGCAAAAATCGAAAAAATTGAAAATTGTCAATTTTTTTCTCACTGTAGCTATGCGAGCTTCGATTTTCAGGCGAAATGAATATCATTTTCGTTCCTAGCGCATCAAGTTACACCAAATATGTGATTTTCAGGTAGGGTTAATTTTTTACTTATCACAACTAAGTTGAATCCTCTCAAAAATCGCGTTTAACCTCTCACATATTTTATAATATAACATTAGTGAACCGCTTGGGTTGCCGCAATGCTCTCCCATCATCACACTTCACCTCAAAATAGGATGCCAACACTTGATAATCACCGTTGCCGACCCTGCATCTTGGTCTATGGAAAAGATTTCTAGAAAACACTGACAAATCAACAAAAAATGCGTTATTCACCGCAGAGGAAAACCAGAACCAAATCCTGTTCAAGCTCGCTGTGGGCCTGGTTTCACCACGACATTACAAGTCTTACGAGTATTACGATTGTCCAATTCTAGGAGTAAATGAGTTTCATCAGCTTCAATCGTGCTACGGATGACGACTTACAACCTACGGGTGACGGACTACAAATTAGGAGTGACGAAATTCGTTCTACGGGTGACATGCTTTGAGTTAGGAGACCCTAGTAAGAGTGTTTCACCATGTTTTCCATAGGACTCGTAAAATGATTATTTTACGGGGTGTTTTTTGGCACTCGGTATACGGGAATTCTTAATGTTTTTATAATTGGATGTTGTAATCAGATTGGGAAATTTGTTTTGAAAATTATTAATTTATAAGTTATTCTGAAATTTCATCAAACCTTGAAGAAATTTTCCCAATTCTTGTAAAAATCTGTTAGATTTTGTTGAAACATATAAAAATTTCGAAAAATTTTTCAATCTCTACGGAAAATCATTTTCCTCACATTTTTGAAAATTCACCAATTTTACAGAAATTTTCTAAATTTATTGTGAAGATAAGTTTGTTTTATTAAAAACGTCCAAAAAAGAATTGCGAAAAAATTTTAGATCTTTGCAGATTACTCATTTTTGTTAGTTATTCGTACGGAACACAAGAAGGGCCACTTGAAAAAACTCGCAAATACTTAAAAAATGTGTTACCACTTGAAAAAAAATCATTACCTACGAACATGATACACAACATTTTTTCAAGATGCATCGCTGAAATTTCAAGAAGCATGGCAAAAAAATCAAGATGTGAGAGTTTTCCAATGTTCGACTTTTTTTCAAGTACATCGCAATTTTTTGAAATTTATCTGTTAGGGTTATTTCTGGTTATTTTGCACGAGCAATCCGATGGACATATTGGTTTTTCTTAAAAAATTTTATTTTTTGAGATTTTTCAGGAAAATAGCAAAAATGCTTGTTCTTCGCTCAAAATGTGATGATTTCGGAAAAGGATCCAAATTATTGTTTCTTTGTCGGGTTTACAAAAAAACAAATGACAAAAATGTCGAAATGCCATTAAGCTACAAGTTTTACGGACCCAATTTCGGTCTGTGAAAATCTCATCAAATTTATGAGCCCCCTTTCATTATCATAATGATGAGTAACTCATGTGGTGAAACTGAACAGTCGTAAACTACGAAAAACCGTCGCTCGCAACACTCATAACTCGTGAGCCCGTACTCATAAACTTTATTTTATGATGAAACGGCCACTCGTAGTACTCCTAGACTCCTAATTCCTTTCTCGTAGACTGATTTTTGGCGAGACGACCATTCGTTGCTCTGTTCACACGCATAACTTGTGACATTTTGCTCTTAATACGGTGTTTTGTGGTGAAACCGGGCCCAGAGCAATCAATCATACTGTGCATCAACCACTAAGTTTCACAAATCAAGACGCATGGCCGCCTCATCTAACTTTGGCCTGTAACGTACCTGCTAAAGCAGTACTGTAAACATGTAGCATACTGTATGTAATAGACATTTATTAGATATTATTTTATTTTCACATTTTATCGTCTCAAGGATGTCTGGGATTCACACCCAAACATTCCTACAAAATTACATGAAGTACTTTATTTTGATCCATTCACACCCCGGTAGCCCAATTAAGATGCCCTAATTAATTTGCACAAACGGCAGCTGTTCCCCTAGAACCTACACTAAACTACACATTCCACAGCTACCGTAATCCCCCGTAAAAATCGTAAACAACACCTGCACACAGTAAAATGCGTAGAAGCCCCGCCGTACAGTAGTCTCAAGTGTAATGGTAGCGGCGGCCCCCACAAAACATGTGTATACAGAGAAACCGATACAGGAAGCATGCACAGAAGCACAAAGGTGTGGCCAAGCCCACCGTAGAAAGCAAGTGAAGCACAGAAAGCATACGGTACCAGAAAAGCATTAGAGAGGCGTAATTAAGAAAGCATAAAAAGCGTAGCAGGAAACGACGATTGGCGGAAGAAGATGGACAGAAGCTCGACCTCCCGCGACGCCCAGGGAGTGGCCAGAATCGCCGTATAAAAGAAGAAGCAAAGCGTGATTTCATTCATTCTTGTTCTTGTATCGTTTTTATTTTGACCCCGCGCCCGCATTTGCAAGCAACCGTCTTCGAAAGCAATTAAACCGTGTCGTGTATTTTGTTATTTGCAAGCACCACGCCGCCCCCGTTTTATTTGTCGACGTTCAAGCGACCGTCGATCTCCATTGTTTTATTGTAATCGTACGCCCGCGCCCCCCGTCCCATTATTTGCCCCGCCGTATCGACCGATTGGTTAGAAGTAAAGTACCTCACACAAATCTGGTCGTTACATATTTTGGTGACCATACCGTTACGTTAACCAGTGGAACTCCCTGCCCCCAATTAGGTGTACTCTTATCCGGGCATTTAGAAGCATTAGATAATACAGTAGTAATCATTTCCTACAGTAAGACGGTATTCGTATTAAGCAAACTGGAAACCCCCTCCAACGAAGCATTAAGCGATACATTTAAACGAATACAGCGTGAAGCAAAAATTGAAGCATTTAAGCAGAAATCCCATCGTAAACCAAGAATGATCCACCAAACGCAAGATCATTTAGGAGAAATCGTTAGAGAACAGATAAACGATTTATTTTCATAACATTTTCGTACCCTACGCACACAATTGAATCAGAATACAGTAAACCCTACCCTAATAGACGATCTAAGAACAGCAAACATTCGTAATAACATGGCAAACAATTTCTACGCGAAACCTACAGTATTCACGGGCGGCGTGACCCAACATTTTGGTGAATGGAACAAAAGATTAGAACAATTCATGGCACTCCAAGGCATGAAAGATACAGACGTACAGTTAAAGTTGGCATGTTTAGAAATTCATTTAGGAGGAGCCGCGTTAGCAAAATTCAAAAGTTTAGCAAATTCCGAAAACCCTCCCCACACAAACGAGCAGTATAAAGTCGCATTACAGGCATTTTTCCCAAACAATAGAGATAATGAGCTACATCAACAATTCTTACGCGAAAGAAAACAAAAGCGGTCAGAAACAGTAACGGAATTCTTATTTGATCTAGAACATCTCGCAACCCTCGCCTACCCTAATTTTAACACAGACGCACGAGAAATGATCATAAAACCCCTCTTTGTAGAAGGCATGCAAAACGAAATCAGGGAAGCAATTAAGTATAGAAGGTTCGCAACTCTAAAAGAAATGTCAGATGAAGCAGCTTACATTGAACAGCAAATCCTTAGAAACGAGTTAAAATCTAATGTCCTTCCTTTCATACCCCCAAAACCCGAACCCATCTTTTCCCTAACCAAAAATACAGACCAACAGGATCTTTTGCATCAGTTAGAACAACAAGTAAAAGATTTACAGTTGCAGATCAAACAAAAACCTCAACCCCCACAACAAAGTAGCTACAACAATTTCAGTAACAACACTTTCAGCAGGAATAATGCTTACAGGAACAATACCACCCCCAGGCAACCCACATGCTTCCAGTGTGGACAAATTGGACACGTAGCTCGTAACTGTAAATCAGTAGGCACCCGAAAATCATGTGAAATCTGTTTCCGTAATAATCACAGTACACGTGATTGTAAAAGCCCATGCATCCACTGCTCCCAAACAGGACATAGATCAGATAACTGCCCTTCAAAACCCTACTCCAATTTTCAATGTTTTATATGCAAGCAGAGAGGTCATACAAGCAGGTATTGCCCAAATCAGCAGAGTCGTAATATTCAAAATTGCATTGAGTACAGGCAACCCCAACCCCTCATGGACATTGACGACCCCGCATTTTACTCAAAATTACCCGCCATAACTAACGGCCCTCAGACTACTTTAGGAACTATCATGCCCAACACCCACCCCCGTTGTGACGAATACGTCCTTGATCTGGACGTACCCGATTGGTGCGCCATGTCACCACCCCCCACGCCTGAAGCCGCAAAAATCGAAAAATCGCCGCCCACCATCCCCGTAGGCTACAAAATCCCCCGAAAGCAAGACACAACGCCGCCCACCGCCCCCGAAACCCCGTCGAAAACAGGTCGCAACTTATTGTCCCTCTTACACAGCCTGACCCCTGAACCCTACCAATTTCGCCCCCGCCAAACATTGCTACCGACCCCCACAAGTAAGCAAGTCCAAACCCCATCCCATAACTCAAATTCCAAACTTTTACAGAATGTTCAGATTGCAAACCAGCCACCCCCTCAACCCGAAACCGGACAACACCAAGAGCCGCCTCGTCAAACCGGCCAGAACGAAAATATACAGTACCCCGCCGCCTCCACTAAACCACTACATTGGCCATTGTATTGTATATTTTTATGTATAATAATCCCCACATCATGTAGTGCCCAATTTCAGATGTGTGGAACTTCATTGAGTGGTCACTCAGTCAGCATACCAAAACTTGTATCATGCATGCCCCCTTCCACAGTAGACAAACCCGTACAAACATTCGGAAAAATCTATATCCCCTCCACTAAGCCCCACATTACAGACGCATACAAATGCAGTGTTCGCAAACGCAAAATTTGTACTAATACAGGATTTTTTGGATCAAAAGGTATTGTCTTCGACCAAACGGAAATGCAAAATCTAACCCCACATGTTTGTAAGGCAATCGTTATAGACAAAGAACACAACGGTCAAAAATTGTACGAAACCCAACCAGGATTTTGGTCAACAAATAACTCCCTAAGCGTAGAATACACATGGTGTTGTACAGACCATTCTACCTCAGTCACTAACATCATCATAGAAATAGGACAAATAGCATCTTGGAATGGAAAATCTATGACAGGTACATTAGGCGACCTAGGGTCATGCAAACCAACATCAGGTCATTGTGTCACAGCCGACGGATCCATTATCTGGAACGAAACAGCATTTGAAAACTTATGCCCCTTCGAATACAAAAATACACATCCCATAAAACTCACGCCAACCCACATGATAATAGAAGAGCTACAAGGTGCATTTTCGGTTAAAAACACACTCTTTTCAAACCCCAATTGCCCAGAAATCCAAGACAGCATTCTAACCGAACAAGGCATTATTGTACAATTAGACAAAAGCACACCACATCGTAACGCATTTTTAACCCCAAAAACCAACGAAACTCATACTACACTATACGATTTTGATGATTTTGAACCCATCAATGCAAAACTAAACTATCTAGCAGACAAAATACAGGAATTCGAAATTCAAAATTTCAAAAATGTATGGAATGAATTATGCAGACAGGCACAGCGTCACCTTGATCTCGTATGGCAAATTTTACGTCTTGATGCAACCCTTGGAGCACGTGCATTCCTACAGAGAACCGACATCAAAGCAGAATTTACAGGAGAAGCCCTCACAGTCTGGCCCTGCAAGCAGGTAAACGCATCCAAAGTCTTTTACAACCATAAAATCAACCAAACATGCTACAAACTTTTGCCCATTCTCGTAGGAACTGAACTCATGTTTTCAAATCCAGGTGGCAACGATTTGACCCCTTTCTCACAAACCGTTGACTGCCATCACATGCATGTAGCCCTTTACAAACAGAATAATACATGGGTCAGTGAAACAGGATCCCCCCATGTCATAAATTTACCTTTAGAAATCGTCTGGAACCAAAATTTCTCCCTTTTCCATTTTAATACACCCGCCATTTTTCATGATCAACTTGCAACTATTTCAACCAACTTACTCTTTTTTGAAACAATACATTTACAAAACTCACACACTCGAAAACATTGTCAAAAAACTTGTCAATTACACCGCCCAAATGTCTCTCAATTCCGATACAGTTTACAACATGATCTCAGGCAGTGGCCAAGCACTCGGAAATACACTCTCTGGCGCCGGTCAAGGAATAGAACATGTAATAACCGGTACCACCCAAAGTCTCACGGACGGATTAAACAATTTACTCAAAGGACCCCTGCAAATCATTATCAATCTCGCCGTTATTACTGTCGTTATTGCAGGCGTCTTTTATTCGTTTCTCGTTCTTCGAAAATATTTCCCCTCTCCAAAGCATCATGCCACAAACGAACATGCATACGAAATACCATCAAACAACAGACATTTACATGAGACCATTCCCCCATCATTCGGCCATGCTCTCTTAGAATTAGCTAATTGCCGTGGGGCACAAACACAGCAGAAATACGTCCTTGTCGATATTGATACCCCCCGAACTCCTGCAATCGAACTCATCAATCAAATTCAGCAATCTGCATCAAATAAGCCACCCCAAAACGTATCTGAGAAACATACCCCTCATATTCCAATCACACTTAACGGCAAATTAATGACAAAAGGCATGATTGACACTGGTGCAGTTTACTCACTCATTGATTCCGGAATCGCTCAACTTTTACAGTTAGACATGAAACCCCCGCTAGTCCAAGCAAAAGCAGCAAATAATCTTCCGATTCACTTTGTAGGGACCACTTTTGTCACAGTGACAGCCCAAACAATCCAGGAAACAATCATGGTTCATGTCCAAAAAGATTGCACAGCAGACATCCTCCTAGGCAAAAACTTTCTCAGTCGATTTTCGGAATACACTATCAACAATCAAAAATCACAGGTCAAATTTGGCAATGTTATACTACCCTGTGATGGCCTAGAATATAGCCCTCTTTCAACTCGTGGTGGAACTTATTTGGATGAGAAATTAGAATTACCACCCCGTACAGTAACCGAATTTACTGTCCCATTGCCCAAATCGTACCTACAAGTTAAACAGCTTGAATTCACCCCGAAACCCAAACAGAACCCTAAAGTCCATTTGGCAGCTTGTATATCTGAGAATCAAAACAGTCGCATACGCATATCGGTCCTAAACACACAAGAAACAGCTCAAATTCTTTATCCTGGAACATGCATTGGTACAGTCTCATGTTACATCCCAAAACAAAATGCTCCCGCTAATCTAACCCCTTCCACGCAAAACCAGCCCAACCGTTTTGATACATTCACATGGTTAAAAGAAAAAGTTAATTTAACCTCCAGTGACCTCACAGAAGCAGAAAAAACGCAACTCCTACGCGCCCTATCGAAGTACCCTACATTATATGCTAAATCCAAAATGGATGTAGGTAGAACCACCCTCGTTTCACATACAATTGACACCAATGGCTCCCAACCCGTACGTAGACAACTTTATCGGACTTCCCCAAAAGAAAAGCAAATCATACAAGCAGAAGTTGAGCAACTCGCAGCAGCAGGTGTCATAAGCCAAAGCAATTCTCCGTGGTGTACCAACACAGTTTTAGTCCCCAAAAAAGATGGAGGCCATCGTTTATGCATTGATTTTCGAGGCCTCAACAAAGTCACCAAAAAAGATACCTACCCCTTACCCCGTATAGACGAAATTCTAGACACCCTCCGTGGAATGAAATACTTCACCTCCCTTGACCAATCCAATGCATACTATTCCATTCCCATAGCACAAGCAGACAGAGAAAAAACGGCCTTTAATTGCTCAGCCGGGCAGTATCAATTCAATTACCTCCCCTTTGGACTCACCAATGCCCCAGCCACATTCCAAAGGTTAATGGATGTTATTCTTTCGGGTCTGCAATGGAACACATGCCTTGTGTATCTCGACGATGTTTGGTATTCGCAGACTCCCATGCCCAAATGCTGGAATGTCTAGACACTATTCTTGCCCGATTCTCGCAAGCAGGCCTTAAGCTAAACATACAAAAATGCAAATTCTGCCAGCCCCAAGTCCAATACTTAGGCCACGTCATTTCTCAGCAAGGCATTTCACCAGATCCCCATAAGGTACAGGCCATTTATGACATACCCACGCCCAAAAGCTCAAAAGAAGTTAAGTCATTCCTTGGCCTACCCTCGTATTATCGCAGATTCATCCCAAATTGCTCTCAAGTTTCTAGCCCCCTCACATCACTACTCAAAAAGAATTCAGAATTTTCCTGGGGCCCCGAACAGCAAAAAGCATTCACTAAGCTCAAAGAATTACTCATCCATGCCCCAATACTGCAGCATCCCGATTTCACCAAACCATTTATTCTGCAAACTGACGCCTCAAAACTCGGAATCGGCGCCATTCTCAGCCAGCTGGATAGTAAAGGTCAGGATCGCCCCATTGCTTTTGGGAGCCGCACATTAAAACCCGCAGAACGCAACTATCCGATCACTGAATTAGAAACCCTTGCAGTAGTCGAATTTGTCAAGTATTTCCGCCCCTATCTTTTCCAGCAACATGTTATCGTACACACTGACCACACAGCAGTTCAGGCAGTCTTACAAAAGGAAAACCCGTCCCCTCGCATTGCCCGTTGGGGATTAGCCCTCTCTGGTATTCAACTCGACATTCGACCTAAGAAAGGCACTGCTAACCGCAACGCAGATGCAGTTTCCCGATTCCCCTCACAGACAGCAAAACAATCCTTTGATATTGAGCAATTAGAAACCCGCCCCGAAAAATCAACTATCAATTCAGTTTTGGAAGCCGAAGCAACTGAACAAGAAGAGCAACAGAAAAACTTCGCCGAACTCCAACGCACTGACCCAACTGTCAAGAGTATTTTAGCAAAAATCGCCCAAAAACACCCCCTTACCCTTATCAAATTTGCAGTGCATCAAAACATTCTCTTCCGTATAGTTGACAAACAGGCAAAACTATACATTCCTAAGTCGCAAGTCCAGCATCTCATCGCCTCACACCATGACAGCAAATTCATGGGCCATTTTGCGGCCCGGAAAACTTTACACTTGCTCAGACAGAAATATTTTTGGCCCCAAATGAGCAGTGATATCAAACGTTACTGCAAAACTTGCCACCCATGCCAGACACAGAAAGCTCTTAGGCACAAAGTACATGCAAACTTGGTACCAATTCAGCCAACTGGCCCATTTGATCGAGTTGGTGTTGATTGCATGGGACCGTTACCCCTCACTGAAGACGGCAACCGATTCATTGTCGTTTTCATCGATTATTTCACAAAGTATGTAGAGGCATTCCCGACCCCTGACATCACTGCAGCCACTATTGCCAAGCTATTCGTAACCAAAATTGTTTGTCGTCATGGGTCCCCAAAAATCATCGATTGTGATCGTGGCACCGATTTCATATCCGATCTTTTCTCACGGATCACAAGTTTATGCAATACTCAGAAAATTCACACTACCCCATATCATCCCATTGCCAATGGGGAAGTTGAGCGTTGCAACCAAACCCTAGCCACCCGTATCCGCATGTACATCAATTCAAATCACACTGATTGGGATACTTATCTCCCGTATGCCGTTTTTTCGATCAACATCCATAAAAATGATAGCACATCATATCCCCCATTTGAATTACTCCACGGTAGACAAGCTAATCTGCCGTCAGATGCAGCTCTAAATTTCTTCCCCACCTCCTACATGGTTGACTTAGACGATTACGCCCTTCGTGTAAAATCGCATTTCACAGAAGCACTCTCAACCGTGCAGAAAAGTTTGCAAAAAGCCCAAGCCCACTATACCCGTCAGTATAACAAGCATGCTCAGAACATACATTACAAGGCAGGTGATCTTATTCTCTACAAAAATCATTCGTGTAAACAAGGGCTGACTCCCAAATTCCTCCCTCGCCAGAACGGGCCCTATACAGTTACAAATTTCATGTACCCCAACGTTACACTCAAACACCCCCATAAGAATATTACATTTACGGTGCATGTAAACGAGACAACCCCTTTCTACTCTCGGAAAGCAACTATCGAATCTACCCCCACCCCTCCTCACCCTCGAAAGCCTTGAACGAGGACGTTCAACTCCAGAAGGAGGGAAATGTAACGTACCTGCTAAAGCAGTACTGTAAACATGTAGCATACTGTATGTAATAGACATTTATTAGATATTATTTTATTTTCACATTTTATCGTCTCAAGGATGTCTGGGATTCACACCCAAACATTCCTACAAAATTACGTGAAGTACTTTATTTTGATCCGTTCACATCCCGGTAGCCCAATTAAGATGCCCTAATTAATTTGCACAAACGGCAGCTGTTCCCCTAGAACCTACACTAAACTACACATTCCACAGCTACCGTAATCCCCCGTAAAAATCGTAAACAACACCTGCACACAGTAAAATGCGTAGAAGCCCCGCCGTACAGTAGTCTCAAGTGTAACGGTAGCGGCGGCCCCCACAAAACATGTGTATACAGAGAAACCGATACAGGAAGCATGCACAGAAGCACAAAGGTGTGGCCAAGCCCACCGTAGAAAGCAAGTGAAGCACAGAAAGCATACGGTACCAGAAAAGCATTAGAGAGGCGTAATTAAGAAAGCATAAAAAGCGTAGCAGGAAACGACGATTGGCGGAAGAAGATGGACAGAAGCCCGACCTCCCGCGACGCCCAGGGAGTGGCCAGAATCGCCGTATAAAAGAAGAAGCAAAGCGTGATTTCATTCATTCTTGTTCTTGTATCGTTTTTATTTTGACCCTGCGCCCGCATTTGCAAGCAACCGTCTTCGAAAGCAATTAAACCGTGTCGTGTATTTTGTTATTTGCAAGCACCGCACCGCCCCCGTTTTATTTGTCGACGTTCAAGCGACCGTCGATCTCCATTGTTTTATTGTAATCGTACGCCCGCGCCCCCGTCCCGTTATTTGCCCCGCCGTATCGACGGATTGGTTAGAAGTAAAGTACCTCACACAAATCTGGTCGTTACAGGCCCATAGCATCTTCATATCACCTGCTGCATCCCCACAGGTAAGTTTACCTCGTCTCAACCTTTTAATTAATCTATCTAGTCAACCAATGACTCAAAATGGAGCGCTGCCCATGAATTTGCATCTGCCACAAAACACCATGCTGATGAGTCTAACCACGCCTTTGGCTCAGGACCAACGCTTCAATTTGACATTTTCCAGAACAGATAGAGCTGGTATGGCGACTCGGCAAGATTACTAGAGACCACAGTCTTTCCCAGAAGACATCTTTGACTTCACCAGGAACAATTGGGTCTGCTCCAACTCAGCAGACTTTTTCATAACTGTGCCGCAACCATTCTCAAAATCCAAAGCTTAAACCAAAAGTGCGACAAATGCAGGAGTATTGCCATTGCCAACACAAGTTCAAAATTTCCGTCATGAAGCCTGAGATAACCTCTAACATCTGAGTATTGTGACCATATATATTATAAATAATGTCCCTGCACTTCAAACCATAGATCAAATTATTGATGCCTTCACCAATAAACTGAAGTACTGCAACATCAGGTTGTAACGATCAGATTCGTGAAGCACTTTACTTTATCCAATTGGACGTTACGGCGGACAAAAAGGGGCGCGGGGCGTGTAATACGGGGCGATACGGGTAATAATAATCGACGGCTGCTTTGAGACGTCAACACAACAAACGGGGGGAACACGGTGAGTACAACAACGGCTTAACTTCTTCCGAATAAAAAGATGCTTGCTCGCAATACAAAACGCTTGCAAATAAATGGGGCACGGGGATCGAAAACTGAGAATTACAACAATAATAACCGAAATCAGGCTTTGCTTCTCTTTGAATACGACGTTTTTGGCCACTCCCTGGGCGTTGCGGGAGGTCATGCTTCTGTCCATCTTCTTCGGCCAATCGTCGCTTCCTGCTTTACTATTTATGCTTATTTAGTCACGCCCTTTAACGCTTTTCTAGTACGGCATGCTTTTGGTGTCTTGCTTGCTTCCTACGGTGGGCTTAGCCACACCTTTGTGCTTCTGTGCATGCTTCCTGTATCTGTTTCTCTGAATACACATGTTTTGTGGGGCCGTTGCTACCGTTGCACTTGAGACTACTGTCTGGCGGGGCTTTTACTTATTTTACTGTGTGCAGGTGTTGTTTACGATTTTTACGGGGGATTACTGTAGCCATGGAATGTGTGGTTTAGTATAGGTTCTAGGGGACCAGCCGCCGTTTGTGCAAATTAATTGGGGCATCTTAATTGGGCTACTGGGGTGGGAACGGATCAAAATAAAGTACTTCACGTAATTTTAGAGGAATGTTTGGGTGTGAATCCCAGACACCCTTGAGACGATAAATTATGAAAATGAAATAATATTCAATAATTACTATCACATACAGTATGCTATATATGTACAGTACTGCATTTGCAGGTACGTTACAAGGTTCAGCGTGATATGGAAAAACTAAACCAAATGTACAATGTACTTTTCGACATCCTCTCAGAACAAATTCAGCAAATTTTTGTAGTGAATCATTACCAGCAGAGTCCTACGCTACTGATGGCTAATTCTAGGCCTCTCTGTGGAGAGGGATGCAACCCACAGAGATGCAGAGCCAACTTTAAAATACTCTTGGCCGCTGTCGAATGTCAAATCAAAAAGGACTCTACAGATATAATATACATTGGATCATTCGCATCATTGTCGGACAGGGCACCAAATCAAATAAAAATCACTGGATAAGTCGCAATGGTATAGTTAGTTAGTATCTCATCTCACCAGATATTGTGTTTTGATCCGATTCACCAAATAGCATATCTAGTTCTTGGATGACACAATCGGGAGGATCGCCTAGTGGGACGAAGGGCTCAACATCTAGCAGCAGGAATGCCCTAACCCCCACGTCAGCGTTGACATGCCCAACTCTCGCCCATTTGCTGCCCGAGGCGCGCAGTCGACGAGACTGGTGAAGCCATCGCGACGGAGAAGCTGTCAACAACTACAACAGCCGCCTCCAGGCCACCGGGCTTTCTCGTTCGTCTAAACTTGTATGCCAAAAAAATCACCTTACTCCTTTTTGTAAATGGACAAAAAAAGAAGAAACAGATAAAGAGGTGGAAACTGGTCAAAAGGCTTATAAATAAAAAGCGAGCGAGGAAACTGGCAAAAAGTAATGTAGTAACGACAACTGAGCCGATGGCATCGCGAACCCTAAAATGTATTTCATTGAAAATTGTACTTTGGTTGGAATATATGTCAAAATTAATTAAAAATTTTTATTATTCAATCAATTTTTTAAAATTTAAAAGAAAATTAAAATTAATAATGTTAATTTTTGAGGCATCGAAGCCTCGGAAATGTGTGATCTTGCTGAAAAGTTGTAGTGAAAGTTTGCTGAAAAATGTAAACTTGTTTAAAAGTCGGAGAAAGTTGGATGAAAATTTTCAAAAAGTTGTACAAACTTGTTGAAAAGTTATCAAAAAGTAGTAAAACGTTCTTGAAAAGTGTAGAGTTATTTGAAAGTTGCAAATAATCTGATGAAAATAGGCGAAAAGGTATAAAACTTTTTCAACAAGTGAAAAATTGTTGAGAAGTTGTAATAACTTGCTTAAAAGTTGTAAAATTATCGAAAAATGGTCAAGTTCTTGAGAAACTGTCAAAAAAATTGTTGAAAACTGTGCACTTGTTGAAAAATTGTCAAAGAATGGTAGAAGATGGTTTCATACGTGTGAACTTACTGGAAAACTGCTTCAAAAAAGTAAAGCTGATAAAGAATGTCGAAAAGTTGTCAGGAAGTAGTAAAAAACGGTATCAAAAGTGTAAATTCATCGAGAAGTTCTCAAAAAGTGCAAAAAGTTGCTGAAAAAATGTAAAATTGTCGAAAAATTGTGTAAAAGGACTAAAAGATTGTTGAAAAGAATGAAGTTGTTCAAAGGGGGTCAAAAACTCGAACATTGTCAAAAAATTGTGAAAAATTGTTTAAAAACTGTAAAGTTGTTGAAAAGGTGTCAAACAATTGTAAGAATCTATTAAAAAGTTATAACATTGCTGAAAAATTGTAAAAAAATGTTTAAAGAGTGTAAAATTGCTGAAGAATTGTAAAAAGTTGTTGAAAAAGTGTTAAGTTGTTGAAAAAAATGAAAAAGTTGTAGAAGATTGTTGAAAAGTGTAGAGTTGTTAAAAAGTTGTTCTTTAAAAAGTGTACAGTGTTGTTGAAAAGTTTCCAAAAATTTGACGTAATTTGCCAAAAAGTAATGTAACTTGCAGACTTCTTTCGTGGCCATGAAATGCGTTCTCCGATGGTTAATGCATATTCAAATTTCCAGACGTTGATTTTGTATACGTCTAATAACCATGCGGTAAACTAACGAATATTCATATGTTAAAGCTTATCTCGCAAATTTGTACTACATTTTTGATATTCAACGAAGCCAGGTTACAGCGTCATGAATTTTCAACTTATTTCGATGCTTGCGGCTTATGTTCTCACAAAAATCGTCGAAGCAAACAAACCTCGCATGCACGGCTTGACTCGTGACGAGAAAATCGAAATTTTGACCGCACACAACATGTTTCGACGTCGCGTTCGAGAAAATAGATTACATGGACAACCGCCGGGCGTGATTGGAGATTTGGTAAAGTGATGAAGATTCGACTGAGTCTTATTGAAAACTATTTTTTTCAGAAATGGAGTGATGAATTGACCAAATTTGCATATTATTTCATCGATGAATATATCAAACAACATGGCGAATGCCCCAATTATCATAGTCCCGATAGTTGTTGGTATCGCGGCAACAAAGTCGAAAAAGTGGGCGAAAATATCAATTATGGAACACCATCGCCGGAAGAAGCCGTTCGAGTTTGGTTCGACGAGCATGTAAATTATCGGTTCAGTAGAGCACCGGGTGAGGCAACACCACCGAATGCTATGATCGGACATTACACGCAAGTATGTATATAGTTTGTTGTGTGACCGGACAATAGAGCGCATAGACATTAGAGGGCAGGGTCATAAGGGCGCAGGGTGATAAAAGCGCAGGGGCATTAGAGTGCATTTCGAAAAACTGATTTTTTCGAACCAACGTTCCTGATTTGCAATGAACGCGAATTTTGAAGTGTTTTTGAACTTGAAAAAAATATTAGGCAAGCAGCTTTATTTCAAAAGGTGACAAGAAACACGTGTGTCATTCTGAAGGCGATTTAAAAATTCAAGATTAATATGAAAATAACAAATTGAAGCAATCTGATTCAAAGGTTCAAAGATCAAATATTTGCGATTTTTTGTTTTTCTCATTTTTTGTATGAAAGATTTGCATACTTCATCGTTTTACCAACAACTCCAACTAGTATTGATTCCACCGTTGGTCTATTCACACACTGCTTTCTTAACATGGATTAGAAGTAAATCCCATGTGAGCGACCAAATAAAATAATAAGAGTAATAAGGGAGTCGACGAACAATGAAACATAAAAAGAATAAGAGAAAAAACACAAGAAAGTGAAAACAAAGAGAAAAAAGGTATTTCGCACAAAATAGGAGCCCGAAAAAGTAAGAAAAATGAAATAAGAAAAAGATTAAAGGAAAGGAAAAGTAAGAAAAGGAAGAAAAACTGGAAAACACCCAATGGTGGAAAAATGATTGAACCTTTACATCACCAGAGTCATGAAAAAATGTGAAGAAGATATTTTTGAGCTGATATGCAATTATTTTTCAAATTATTTTATTTTCGCCTTTTTTATTCTTCTCTGATCTATAGTCTGTCTTTTGTAAAATGCTTCCAAATACAAAAGTGACACAAATCAGTACTGTTGTCAAAATCGTTTACATAGAGCTCTTACCGTAAAATTTTTCTCTCGAAAAATAGTCAAAGGTGAGGTCAGTATGCTGTCAAATTTCCAGTCCTATATGATATATTGTTTATCAGAAAACCGTGAAAATCTGAAATAGTGGTTGCTTTCCACTTTCATTATTTAGAACCATTTTAAGAAAAACATACTATAGTGTTTCTGTGCTCTACTGTCCTCCACTCTATTGTTGCCGGTGTTCTATTGTCTCGTGGCTCTAATGTTCATGCTCTATTGTCCTGCGCTCCAATATGTCCCTGCGCTCTATCGTCCTGTACTCTAGTGTCCCTGCCCTCTAATGTCTGCGCTTTAATGTCCCCACGCTCTAATGTCCACACTCTAATGACGCTCTAATGTCTTGGTACCAGTTTGTTGGGTTTTTTCTACTCCATAAATTTTTAGCTCGTTTGGGGGAGAACTAAGCAAATCGGATGTGCAGCTGCCGCAAACTGCATGGTGAATGGTACGCATTACGACATGATGTTGCTATGCAACTATTGGCCCGCGTAAGATTCGTGTCACTAAAAAGTGCCGTCACTGGCAAAAATTCTGCATTACAGTCCTTCAACTTGTAAAGCATATAATCAAAGTTCGAGATTTGATGTTAGCATCTGATGCAATGAAAAAGTTAACTCTTACCCATTACAGTACTTAGTTGATGCATTTGTTATAACTTTCATATCTTCGCCAGTAGTGGGACATAGGAAAGTGCAGCTTCAGTAACACTATCCCACCTCTTTTACTAACAGTGGTAACACTGATGGCGAGTATCCATACTATACAACACACAACCCTGAGGATTGGGCGGACTGGTACGCATCATACAATGACACCTGTCGCTGGACCGAATACGTGGCCGACAATTGGGACGTCGAACATAACATTTTGAAAAACAAAGTCAAGAAACCATATCATGATTTGGAAATCGCGACCAGTGCGCAGAGTCTCTACGATGGTGAGGTCGTCATTCAGCAATAACGTAAAATGAAATTTCTTTTGTTAAAGAATTAACGAGCCAAAATTTGCAAGAATTGGTATGTAATGTTATCATGAGTCCGTCGGCGAACGAAATTGTTACGAAACTTAGAATGCAAGATTTTGCGAAAGATTGCCTGGAAATGGGCATCGGCCATAAACCGATAAGGGGTGAGTTTCAAAGCAATTTTGGAACTATCAGCGGAGGGTTCGGGCTACACGCCAGGCGTCAATTTTCCTACAGGCCCGCAACATAGAACAACTTCATGGAAATTTTTTTCACGCTTTAGTGTTTTTGAAATTAAAGTTGAATCGTTTGAACTTTTGCCGTCTCAATTTTTCAGAAAAATTGAATTCTCAACAAGCATTTGAACGTATTTGCAATTATATTGAAATATTGGCTGAAAAAGAAAATACGACATACAATACATACATGAAGGAATTTTGCGATAACGGATATTATGAGTACGACAATTGATAAGATTGTGCTGTTTGTTATTTATTCTAACAAATATTTATTATTTTAGTAAATTATTATACGGGAATCTCTGTGCCCAAAATTTTGAATACCTGATGCTTCGATAAACTGAAGCTAATTAGCATAATATTTATTTGGAGTCGATTTTCAATTTGCTGTGGGTGATCCTTCGCAAAATAAATATATTTGCTTCCTATTCTCAAATAATATGTTAATTGTACAAGCAATAACGGATTTCGAAAGTGCCTATATTTCGTAGATGCCGACCCCAAGCGGAGTCGAACTCGTACATTAAGCATCATTAAGCGGTTTATGTGCCAGAAATGTGCAAAAGATGGGGATAGTCGCTTTTAGTAGTATATTGTCGAAATGATGTTTCCAGGAGTACCCAGACCATAAACCAAGACCAAAGACCCAAAAATACCCAACCATTTTGTTGAACCCGGACGCAGACCCGGACTTGATATCCTCAAAGTTTCGGAGCTGGACCCAGACCCGAAAACAGTGAAAGTTAGGTCAAACTCGGATTTTACCGCTAAGTCGATGAAAAAGGCGCATAAAAGTCACTAATTTTAACACATGTTAAATCGCTAACATATCGTGTTTAACTCACATCGAACCCTCGAAATCTTTCAACTATAACTGCTACGATCACAATTATCAAGTAAGAAGATGATCTTAATAATTGTCATAACTTCAGCTTTATTAGTTGATTCGATTGTCGTCGAGAAACCGAGGATGCATGTTCCGATTATGAAGGGAAAAAATTATACTTCGAGCACACAATAATGTTTGTTGAGAATTTTAAATATTTAAATATTGTAAATGTTTCGAAAAAATATATATTTAAATATATTTAAATATTTAATATAAATAGACAAAATATGTATCCTCTTTTTAAACGAGACGTGGGATGAAGATTTAGAAAAATTCTCTTTCCATTCTATTCAAAATGGCATCGATCGAGACGGCAACTGCCCACAACACAATAACCCGAATGTTTGCTGGTACCATAGTTCGACGGTCAATACAGTTGGCAAAAATGTCTCCCATAATACAAAGCCATTAATTAATGATTCGATTTGGCTTTGGACTAATGAACGTGGAAAGCAGCTATAAGAATAACCAGTGACTGATCATTATACAGAAGTAAGTTGATAACTAGTGATGACCAAAGAAATTGCAAAACTTTTGACACCCTGCCGTTTGAGCTGATGCGCAGCTAGGCAGATGAGGTTTACGCTTGGTTGCTGAGAATGCAACTGTATTTCATTTGAACATGCAGGCTTACTGTAAGTGTATATGAGCTCCTGAATATAGATTTCCACTACTGTGGTATTTAAATAAATTTGAATGTCGGAGATGCTTTGTTGAATTTCGTAATATCGTAAAATTTTAGTGTTAGAATGGACACCTATCTTCTCCTTTCCCTATCCATTTCATTTTGCACGTCGGAAGTTACGAACCCTCCGAGTTATCATATGCTAAATAGTTTTGACAAAAACTATATCCTCAAAATGCATAATCGAATACGTTCAACAGTTTCAAATGGTAATTCGAAAGATCAACCATCTGGTATTATAGGACCATTGGTGAGTATAATTGTTTTTTTTGTGTATCGGCTCTCGCACCCAACCCTGAATTTCAGAAATGGGACCGAAATTTAGAAAATTTTGCTATAAAAACTTTCGCGAAATTTATTGATGAATCGAGTCGATGTCCAGGAAATGACGACTTGCGGGGCCAGGGCACGTGTTGGTTTCATAATCAAACTGTAGATTCGGTAGGTTTCAACGTTTTTCAAACGTCAAATTGGAATTTCGTCAAAGGTTCTTTGTTTCATTGGTATCATCGACACGTCGGTTATGTATACGGGAAATATACAATCGGGCAAGAAAAGAACGCCGATTCATATACGCAGGTTGAATAGCGACCTTTAAATCCCGAATGTGACATTTTTTGCTCTTCAGATGGTGTGGGCTAGGACGAAAAAAATTGGTTGCGCAATTGGTACAGGGTGTATTGTTAAGGATAAGCCATATAAAGTTACACTACTGTGCTATTATTGGCCTCCGTGAGTGAAAAAGTCATTTTAATATTCATTTTTCCAAATTTCAACTGAATTAATTTGATTTTTTTAAATTATATTCTCAGTGGTAACGTCATCGACGAATATCCATATTACAATGAAACTACGCCCAAAGATTGGGAAAAGTACAAACATCATTTGGTAGATGAGTGTCAAATCGAACAGTATAAAATAGGGAATTGGGATCGAAGGAATGGTAAATTAAAACGTGAGGTATTAACTTCGTACCCCAATGTCGACAACACTTCTATCGCTGACGATAACTTATACAAAGGTGATGATAATTTAATTTAGATTTCTTTTAAGAATACCAAAAGAATACTAAAACATCTACAGGGTCTAGCCAAGCAAAGGCGACCGGTGCTGACTTTCATAGCTTTCAAATTAGTCAACCTTTTTTAATGCGATTTGTGCTGTCGATAGATAAATTATCTGGCACGAAAAATGCAAAGTTTCAGTCAGATTTGTCTAATATTGATTGATTAGAATCGAAAACACTAAATATCGAATTTTTTGCAAATAGCAAGAAAAAATGACAAAAACCAACATGTTTACAACAGAAAAAGTAAACTAAATCCAATCAAAGGAACCATATAACAGCTGAAAACCACAAGAGAGCCGTTCTAGTGTATCCAACTTTCTGTTCCACCCATAATTTCAATCGTTTTTCGAACTGGTTAATGACAGGATAGATTTTGTTTTGATTTTGTTTTTTTCCAGTTTCAAAACAAAAGGTTTTGGCTTTGGCGGAATTCAGCACATGTTGAAACAAGAAGTTATTGACTTCAAATTACATGTAAATTACAAATCAGGATGATTTTTAAAGTTTTATCATGTTTGATCATGCTTTTCAAAACTTTTTCGCGATGGGACAACCTTTTTCTTTTATTTCACAACATTTGTTTTTGAAAAATGATCACTTCTTCGAAATATCTGTTTGTACAGAAACTATAAACGCTAGGAACATAAAATTTGGCCCACAAAGACCAACAGGGATTCTAATGCAGCTAAACGCATTAAAAAAGCTTCATCTCTTCGAAGGTTATGAAAGTCAGCATAAGTCGCCTGTTTTTGCTCAGCCTGTATATAATTATTACTTACAAATATTAAAATTTATCAAATAATTTAATTTAAATTGAATTCAATTTATTGAATAAATAAAATTTTGAGGATAATTTAATTAAGTTTATTTATTCAATATCAAAAATTATAGAAATCGTAAAAGACGATTTAAACGAATTAATTTGCAATATCATCAAAAATCAAGATATCGAAGAGTTGAAAGTTTATCAATTGGAATCGCTTCACGATCAATGTCACAAACGTAACTTGGGTCACCGACCAATCCGAGGTATACTATTATTATTATTTTTTAAAATTATTATTAATTATTATTATTATTATTATTATTATTATTATTATTATTATTATTATTATTATTATTATTATTATTATTATTATTATTATTATTATTATTATTATTATTATTATTATTATTATTATTATTATTATTATTATTATTATTATTATTATTATTATTATTATTATTATTATTATTATTATTATTATTATTATTATTATTATTATTATTATTATTATTATTATTATTATTATTATTATTATTATTATTATTATTATTATTATTATTATTATTATTATTATTATTATTATTATTATTATTATTATTATTATTATTATTATTATTATTATTATTATTATTATTATTATTATTATTATTATTATTATTATTATTATTATTATTATTATTATTATTATTATTATTATTATTATTATTATTATTATTATTATTATTATTATTATTATTATTATTATTATTATTATTATTATTATTATTATTATTATTATTATTATTATTATTATTATTATTATTATTATTATTATTATTATTATTATTATTATTATTATTATTATTATTATTATTATATTATCATTATATTAGCACTAGCACTAGCATTGATTTATGATTGAAAATTTTTTCAGAAAAATTGCAAGCCATTGAAATTGCAATTAAAGTTTGTGAAGAAACCAAGCGTTTGGAAAATGCAGTTGATAATAAAAATATGCGTGAATATTGCGAAAGTAATAGACTTTATCAATTGTAGTGGATTGGTCGCAACATTGTTTTTTATGAAAATTGGGATTTTTGACTTGTTGAATATAATTCTATGTATTTCTTGATCAATTGGAATAAAGTTATCGAACTGAATTTGTGAAATTTATAATAATATTTTCCATTGTTGTGGGACCATAATAACCCTTTTTTGGGCAAAAAATTTATACTTCAAGTAGAAAACTGTCATTTTTGAACCAAAAATAACGAACTCTGAGCAGTCGATGACCCTGCTCCCTAAAAACTAGACTGCACGTAACATCAGGGCTCAAAGCTCTATTACATGCATGTGCCATGAACTCAATGAGCCATCCTTTGCATCACTACGTTTAGAGTGCATAAACTGTGCCTTTTTGAGGCAGAAAATAAAATGATTGATCGGTAAAATTGTCACAAAAGTTCAACAACAGATCAATGTGCTAATTGTGAAATAAGGATTGGGTAGAATCCAAGCGTATGAAACTGAATGAAAGAGAGAAATTCAAAGTCAATTAATTAGGTGATAATTTTTTAATGGCTTTCACTGCATCAGCTTTAGAAATTCTGAATAAAGATCAGTTTGGAATCTATACTAACTCAGGCGGTTTAAGGTAATCAAAAAATAAAACATTGTTTTGCAGAACAAATTCAAATCTTTTCTACAGCAGCACTTACAAAACGGATAAAATTCAGTAGGATGGATAGCTTTAAATGGTTTTTACATTTAAGGGTAGAAGGATTAAGGTGCTCGTTAGTTTTTCGCCTTCCATAGTTTGAATCAATGAAAATATCATGTAAATATATCAGTTTAGGACGCAGAAAGCAGGAAAATGATTCCACTTGTCAAACTTTAGTTTATTAAAGTGTGTCTGAATTTATGTGTGGTATTATCGTAATTTCATTAAAAATAAGGGAAACAAAAAATTATCGAGAACATCATGTTCTATTTAAGCTGGAAAAGCTTTCATTTGTTTGTATTCTAGAATACTGGAGAATGACCATCCTGAGCAATAATTTTATTTTCAGTATAGTTATAGTAATTCACACTTTCGATATTTCTTCAGATGTCCGTATGGCAGTAAACAGCAAGTTTTCTACTAAAAGCCATGTGGCAATCTGAAATTGGAGCGGACATGAACATACTTGCTTGCTCACAGAGATTAACAAATTACCTCGCCATGTCAAACAATAAGCTCGAGTTTTTTCTGATGCGATAGTGTTAAACTTTCAAATTGAATACAATAAATTTTCCAGTATGGAGAAGTTGATTAGCACTACGTGAGCCAATGACCAGTTATTAAAAAGTTTCATGTCAAAACTTATAAATCACTAGCCTTATACTCCACACTGTACTCAAATTTTTCATTTGAAGTTGTAGTGCATGCAGCTCATACGACACATAATTTTGGAAAGTAATTATACACGATGATAAAAAATCATTAAAATCTTAAATCAGATGAAACTCTGTGGGTCTAGGACAACAAGAACTAAAAAGCTTCTTTACGATCAAAAAATAGAAAAAAATTCGTCATTAAAGGTTTTTTATTTTAAAAATGTTACATAGCAGTGTTTCTGTACAGCGAGATTGCCAAATAACTTTCAGATTTATAGCTTTCAAAACGCCCAATAAACAAAAAAATTTATTTTTTGGGTCTTGACTTATTTACTTGTACACTATCAAAAAGCAAAATTCACACACTGAATTTTATTTCCCATGGCACAAACATGCAATAAACAATGTATATTGCAACTAGTTTATTAGAAAATGCCCCGATGGGCCAGAAAAAAGAATATGCTTGCTTGGATAGTTGCCAAGCTTGAAAAAAGAGCGGACTAGATCTTTGAGAACTTGGTTTAAAGTTGGAAAAAATCCACTTTTCTAATATTGAATTTTTCTCATTAAAAAATTTTCCATGCCTGTGAAAAGGTATATTCTGCAGCATCGTGCATTTTGTCCTATTGTGCGAAAATGTTAGTGCAACCCGACAGCTCGAGCTGGGGATAATCTCGGCATTCAGCTCGTTATAATCCTGATGACATTGAGATTATACCAAACTTGAGATTAACCGCCTTTTTGTTCGATATTATTCTGAGCTCGAGCTTAGACCCCTTTAGTGCAACTGGGCCTTGGTTGCAGTCATTGGGCACCATATGCAAATGGGGCAACAGACTAAAGAATACAAAAATGCCATTAAAAAGCTCCTGATTCAGCCATGCCTATATCAGATAAGTGCACCAAATCCGGTTCCCGCGTCTCCCCCATCTACTCGCACTCCCACGGCAACAGTACGACTGTTTTGAAAGCAGGCCGGTAGCGATCGGCATGGGTGAAATTGCTTCCCGTCTGCAATCCTGCAAAAGATGCTCTTTCTGAAAGTTTCGTTTTAAATTCAAAAACTGTGAATAATGCTATTTTGTTGAATATTTAAAAAAAAATTGTGATAACTTGATTTCGAGTGCCTATATTGAGGAAAAAAATTCGTTTAAAGCTTTTAATCAGTAAAACTTACGAAGTGAATTCTATAACATGTGTTATATAAAATGACTGAGTTAAATAGATCCTGCACAACCAATTTAGTTCTAACACTTTGTGCTGCAGCTTTTCTTCTAAAAAAACTGAGCGGGATTTTATTTGTCACTTTTCCACAGTTGATTACTGTTTTATTAACACTAAATTTAGTAAAAAAGTTCAAAGAGTTGGAAGGACACATGTGTAAGGGGGGACATGAGGGTGCAAACTACCCCAAGAGTTTTGAAACTGTAAAATTTTGTATGAAAAAAAATTGTTGGTCAACTTTTTTTAAATTTGTTGTTTCAAAAAACGTCAAAAAACTAGAGTCCACCCAGGTGCCCTCCATAACATTTCGGAGGTGCACATGTTTCGTTGGAAAGTGTGTTGATGCACTCAGCTCCGGAATATACTTTTTCACAGGCATGGAAACCTTTTTAATGAGAAAGAATGAAAATCCAATATTAGAAAAGAGAATTTTTTTCCAACTTTAACCCAAGTTCTCAAAAATCTAGTCCGCTCCTTTTTGAAGCTTGGTGATTATCCAAGAAAGTATATTCTCCTTTTTTCTGCCCCATCGGGGCATTTTCTAATAAACTAGTCCACCTTTTTTAAGTGGTCCTCAACCATGCATGACAACCGTCATAGACGCACATTGAAGTTTTAAATTTGGCCATCTTCACATCAAAGAATGAATAAAAAACAATGTTAAAGCTATGAATTCTTACTTTCGGAGGAAGTAAAAGATGTGTAAACTGCATAGTACTTAGAATACGTTGTAAAGGAAGTGTAAAGTGACCATATCGATTGCATTCCTCATGGTCAAGAACCTCTCAGCCCAAAATATCGCAGAAATACCTTTGTTTACATACCGGAAATTTTTTTTGCGAGTGATTGCGTCCCTTGAATTCCCCATGGTTAGAAACGTTTTCCCTCAAAAATCGCGGAAATACATTTTTTCACACTTGAGATAATCGTTTGTGTAAAGTGGTCGCGTCTATTGAATTCTCTGTAGTTGATAACTCAGTAGGCGCGATCACTTTACACAAAGCCTCCTTCCACCAAAAAAATTAGGGAAATTCGTTTGTTTGCACTCGGAATAATTTTTTGTGTAAGGTGACCGCATCCATTGAATAACCCCCGGTCCAGAATTCCTTCCACCGAAAAATCCCAAAAAACGCTTGTTTGAACCCGGGATAATTTTTTATGTGAAGTGACCGCATCCATTGAATTCCACCCCCCGCGGTCGAAAACCCTCCCAACAAACAGGTGGGAAATTAGTTTGTTTACATTTGGGATAATTTCTTGTATGACATTACTACATCCATCGAATTCTCCAAAGCCAAAAACCCCTTCCATAAAAAATCGCAGGGACACAGTTGTTTACACATAGGATAATTTTTGTGAGAATTGATCGCGTCTATTGAATTCACTCAGATCGAAAACCTTTTCCAAAATAAAATCGCGGAAATTATTTTGTTTTCACTCGCGATAAGTTTTTTGTGTAAAGTAACTGCATCTATTGAATAACCCCCATTCAAAAACGCCTTCTATCAAAAAATTACGAAAACACGCTTGTTTACTCTCAGGTTAATTTTTTATGTAAAGCGATTGAGTCTATTGAATTCTTTGTAGTCAAAAACCCCTACCAACAAAAAATCGGGGAAATTCGTCTGTTTACACTCGGGATAATTTTTTTGGTAAAGTGATCGCATCCATTGAATAACCCCTGGTCAAAAACCCTTTCCACCAATAAATCAGAAAAATACGCTTGTTTATACTCGGGATAATTTTTTTGTGTAAAGTGATCGCATCCATTGAATTCTCAATGGTCGAAAACCCCTGCTGGAAAATACCACGGAAATACCTTCGTTTTACCCGCAGAATAATTTTTCGTGTAAAATGACCATTGAATTCCTCGCGGTTGAAACCCCCTACCACCAAAAAATCGTTGAAATAGGCTTGTTTACACTGAGGATAATTTTTTTGTGTGACGTGACTGCATCCATCGACTTTTCCATATCCGAAAACCCCTCTTCACAAAATATCGCAGAAATACATTTGTTTACACTTAGGATAATTTTTGGAGTAAAGTGATTGCATTCATTGAATTCCCCACGGCCGAAAACATCTTCCAAGAAAAAATCACGAAAACGCGCTTGTTTATACCTCTAGTAATTTTTTTGTGTAAAGTGATTGAATTCATTGAATTCCTCGCGGTCGAAAGCCCCTTCCACCAAAAAATCACGAAGATACGATTGTTTACACCCGAGATAAAATTTTGTGTAAAGTGACCACGTCCATTGAATTCCCCCTGATCGAAATCCCTAGTACCCCTTAAATCCCAAGTCCAATTGAAACTGCAAAAAATTCTGGCACCATAGTGCATTATGCTGCAAAAAAAAATTTTTTGAAGCCATAAGTATTATATAGCAAAATTGCGGAATTTCGCTGTTTCCGGGACTTTGGACCACCATACAATTGAACAGAGACGATATTTTTAAAAAATGAAAAATTGCATTTGAGATTGCACCCCCAAGATGCTTAGGCCAAAGAATGGAACTTGGATATAGCACACCCATTCTGTGGCATGGTGGGACTGGAGGCCCATAAAAAGTGCGTTTTTTGCACGATTTTGGGGTACCCACCGAGCACCACTTGCAGATGGAGGCGAAATGACAAAAGGCACCCCATAGTTTGCCCCTATGTCCGAAGTTATGAAAAAACCCCAAGGTTCTAGCTCTTATCGTTTTGGCTCTAGGTGGGGGACATGAAATTTGGGGACCAAGTATATTATAGGTTGACGCTATCGCGCCAAATATGATGTCAATCACATCTGTTATATATGTAAAATAATAATAAGCTCAACTTTGGATTTGATGATCCACGAAGAATAAAAGGTTGGGAAATCAAGAATGATTGATTCAGCAGGATTTGAATTAACATTAACAGGTTCAGACCTTAACAAAGGGGTTCTTGCCTTGTGTTAAACGGAAAAATGGCGGCATTGCAAGGGGTCAAATGTTAAAATATCAGACGGTCCCAAAACAGGGAATACTTTGAAAATTACCCCAATTTGTGAAATCTACGATTTGCGAAATCTGTGACTTTACAAATAGAGATAGGGGGCCTAAAAATGAAAATGAAAGCCGATGCTTAGTGTGTTGGAACAGTTGGGCGTAGCTTGTCGCACAGCAGGGGAAAATAACAATAATAATAGTTACTAGTTTATTAGAAAATTCCTCGATGGAGCAGAAAAAGAAGAATATACTTGCTTGGATATTTTCCAAGCCAGAAAGAGGAGTGGACTAGATTTTTGAGAACTTGAGTTAAAGTTTCAAAAATCGTCCTCTTTAATATTGAATTTAAAGGTTCTAGGATAATTCGACCCAGTAATTCGCCCCTGTATTCACCCCTGATACTAATATCTTGCCTAGGTTTTAGGTTTAAAACCAACTCCATGCTATGTTATGTAATATATTTCTATGACATTTCCCCCATTACGTAACCATACTTTATGTGAAGCATAATATAGGTAAAAAGATGATTTTTTACTTCGTCCTGTCCCCTCTGTTTTCCTTTTATTTTTTACATGTTTTTTCATTTCTTTTCTGGTTTCGTACATATTGTCCTTTTCCAGCTTCATTTCTTGTAACTTTTTACCGGAATCTATGGACAGTAATTAAGAGTATTACAAAGCATTACAATTATTCAATGTGTGACTCAATTGTGTT
Organism: Romanomermis culicivorax; assembly: GCA_963922205.1. Lineage (NCBI taxonomy): Eukaryota > Metazoa > Nematoda > Enoplea > Mermithida > Mermithidae > Romanomermis > Romanomermis culicivorax. The sequence continues at coordinate 81,830 of CAWUHX010000297.1, read as the reverse complement.
CTTTACTATCGTTTTAGTGACAACTTTGGAATGCAAAAGAAAAAAGAAAACGAAAATGAGTAAAAAATAATCAAAAACAATATAGAATAAGAAACTAAACGAGAAATAAGGAGAAGAAAAAAGCAGAATACAAAAAATAACATTAAACGAGAAAAGGAACACAACGCAGAAAAAACAAATACAGATCGAAGAGCGTAGATGACTTGCCATTCTGCTTATTATATTCGTGTTACACATCAAAATTATGTGTAAAAGTATTCACACCAACAGACTAAAATTTGGCGTGGTTACTGGGGATTGGGACACCATCATTACAAACTTTAAAAAATGAATTTGTAAATTGCCACTGCTGAGATTTTTCACATATTTTTGGTTCAAATTGATCGTTTTCAGTTACTTAAACTTTAGTATTAAGCCTTCGTTTTGAACTCGGAGCCATACAGTTTGTTTCAAGTGGAAAAAACTTCAATTTCAATTCCAGGGAACTAGTGCTCAAACGCCTGTATTGCTGATGGGCGAGTAAAAAAGGCTTAGTACTAACTACACGATTGAAAAAATCTTAAATTCAAAGAAAATTAAAAAAAATTGTTTGTGATCCTTTATTCGGAACATTGCTGCATATCTTTTTCTTCTTTTACGTAATACTTACACTCCGCACGCAGAATTCACGAATAAACATGCTATTTCGGCTGAGAAAAATCTCTAATAGGTTTTGTGCTATTACATCTGCTAACAACCTAGTGAAATTATTTTTAAATCTCAATATTTAAAAAAACAGTGAATTAGGGGCCAATAACTGGGGGCGAATTGCTCAGGTGCGAATTGTCAATGGTTAACTGCAACGGGGACAGTTAATCCGATATGACTGCAGATTTCTGCATCATAGTAAATACTTACTTTCCCTTCGATGTGACTTGGATGCATTTGAAAATAGACTAAGCGCACCCCATTAGACCAATGAAAATATCGGCTCTATTTTCTCAAAACTCTGTAAGAACATATTGTACTTTGTGAAATTCTCAAAAAAGCTGCAAACGTAGTCTGACTGTTTAAGAATACAAAATCGTTGACAATTTGTGCGCAAGAGTCTATACAAACGTGTTATGGCAAAATCAAGGCCTCTTGAACAGAATCTTCTTCCAAGGATCGTAGTTCTTCCGTTTATATTCTTCGTATTGACAACTGTCCATTGTGCCGTCTGCTACTGACGGTGGGTCTGTCACATAATAGGGAAATTCGCCATTCATGTTACCTCTATAACACATAAATGGATGAATGAAGATTTGGAAGTTGAAAATTCACGGGTTTGCAAAAGTTGAAATAATAGAATTAAATTTTCTTGCATGAAAGTAACATATTTCTCCTTCCACAATCACCTATAAAACGGAGCCGAAATGAAAATTTTTCGATGCTGAATAGTTTCCAATACAGCTGATGTCTGACTATCATTCGTAAAATATTCCATAAAAAACTTTCTACTAGTGATAAAATTTCCCCCAAAATTTTCCAGAAAAACGACTCAAATCATGTGCCGTTGGTGAGTACAATAAGCAAAAGCTGAATATTCCACACTCTATGTAAAAAAACAAAGCCTACTGAGCTGATGAACTTAAAAACCGACTGAGATTTGAAATCTGCCGTTAGTTAGTAATGATTCTACCTTGGATCAACGGATACCGAGAAAAAAAACATCGATTTCATCTTGTAACACAAATCGATATTTTCTGTACTTCTCTATCATCAACTTGCGGAAAAATATATTGACTTACGATGCAGGCTTTTTATCTGTACACATCGTCGATGTTCATTTGAAACAAATAATCTATAATTCCATGAACAGTTTTCCGTCAGATGTGATGTAAAAACTAGTACATAAAGATTGCGGACAATCGAGAAGAATTTATTCCTAAAGAGATTATGCCTCAAAGAAATATGTGAAAACTTGATTACGCAGTTCAATAGAAGATTGCATTATGTGAAAACCAATCTCAGTTGTTCAGTGTTTCATGAACCTTTGATACTGTCTGATAACAAATAACTTCAGCTCCGCGTGAGTCTCGATTTATAGTCTGTTTTTTATAAAATGCTTCCAAATAGAAAAGTGACACAAATCAGTACTGTCGTCAAAATCGTTTACATAAAGTTCCTACTGTAAAATTTTTCACTCGAAAAATTAGTGAAGGTTAGGTCAGTAAGCTCACAACTTTCCAGTCCTTTATGATATACTGTTTATCAGGAAATCGCAAAAATGTGAAATACTACTTGCTTTCCACTTTCATTATTTGGAAGCATTTCAAGAAAAACAGACTATAGAATTACAACTCTATCATATTGAGTACTGATGAATCATTGAAACAGGATTTTGGGTTTAATAAAGAGACTTCATAAATTAATTTGTAAATCTCCTGACGAATTTTTTGGGAGTCCAGTGCCGTTTTCGTTTCGCTGGTTCAAGCTGTTTCCATCAAAAATTTAGATAGCTAGCAGGATACAAGCTCTGACAATTTTTGTTCACTCACGCCGGCAAGTAGTTGCATAATAGCATCATTTCATACGTATGGCCATTCTTATAGCACTTGTTGGCGATGGCGCATCCAACTCTTTTCGTCCTTGCCCATACGACCTTTGAAGAAAAATAAGAATTTCAGAAACTGCACTAGAGTAAACTTTTTGTACTTATGACTCGAAGAATCTGGAATTTTGCACGGTCCCTCTGGAAAGATTTTCAATTTTTAGACAAACTCAGGAAATTTTTATGTCAAAAATTTTACTGTTAACTTTGTGAGGATAGTGATTTTGAATTTGAATAACAAGCACTATTTATAAGCAGTCCTTTATACATCGAATCCACATTTGTCAACGCACTTGGGTATAATGACCAATCATGGCTCCGGAGTGTTTAGCGCCGTTGGGTGCTCTACTGTAAGTATAATTTTTGTGTTCTTTGACCCATAGATCGATCGCTTCCTCCAAATCGTCGGAACCCCAGGCTAAATTTTCGCCCAAAGAATCGACTGTATTTTCGTGATAAAGGCACTTATCCGGATTGTGCCACGTCGGACATGATCCGTGACCATCGACGTCGTTGCTCATGTAGTTGTAAGCGTGTTGTGCCACTTCATCGTCCCACACCTATGAAAATGATTCCAAGAAGACTTGCCATCAGTGAAGCACCAAAAACGGTGACACTTTTTCCATTACAATATTAAGTTATGAGAAATGGAATCACAAATCTACAACACAAGGTTTCCAGGTTAATCATCATGGATAAACCGTATACGTTCGCCGTCTACAAAAAACGGAGAATCTGATCGGACGCGTAGTGTTATAACAGACCGAAGGTGGCACTATAGTTGTCTAGGTACTCGGAGGTCTGAGGTCAGTCGGGTATTCTACAGGAGGGGTCAAAGGTTTCCAAAGTTTTGGGATGGGGTCGTTGAAAAAAAATTTCGACTTTTGCCTCAAGAACTATTGGAACAATTTAAAAACTGCTTCCGATTGCGTGAAAATTTAAAAAAATTCGCACTTTGGCGCGACCTGCCAGAAAATTTGCTCATTTTTCCTCCGAATGAGCTAAAACAACTAATATTTTCTAGTTTTTGTTCATCTAAGCGTTTGAGTCACTTACCATTGCCCAACTATGGCCATATAACTGGAAGATCTTAGCAGAAAGAAGTATATTCAAATTTTTTATTTCAGCGGTTATCCAATCACCCTTCTATAATTAAAAAATAATAATTGGATAAATTTCCGATATTACAGCATTTTGAGTGAAAAACACGCGTTTTCGACGTTTTCGAAAAGTCGATTTCGAAAAGATTTTCTATTGTAATATCTACCGGTAAAACTAATGGCGCTCTCTTTTAGCCAACACTGAACTCAAAAATCGAGTTTCATTATGACTTTATAAGGCGGAGCAAAGCTTCTTATTGGTTCTATCCAAAAGTTGTCGATTTTATTCACTATGAAATGATGATTTTTTGTTGAGATGATATCCAAATTTTTTCAAATCTGATATTTTGATTTTTGCTATATTGTCTCCGAAAAATTGTGGTGCGCTTGAGGAGAAGCTGAACATGGAGAAAAACACCTCAATTTTTTTGATAAAATCTTAAAATTTTTCGCGATGCATCTTGAAGAATGTAAAGCGTCACATCATAGTTTTTTCGTATCCCGCAATTTCATATGAAAGTCAATTGTTATATCAACGTGTTCATTCTTTAAGAGTTATTTTAAGTTAAAAATATTCATTGCATACCTTGAAAATGGTTGAATACAACCAGGAACGTCATTCTACTCCAAGAACAGAAATTCCAACTACATTTTCAGAGGAAGTACGCATGTTTGGCTTTTTAGTCGAAAATTTATCGAAGAAATCTTCATTCCTTACCAGTGGTTCCAAAACTCCGGCGGGTTGCCCGGGCACTCTGCCAGCGGCCACTTTGGCCCTGTGTTGATTGTGCGACTTGACGATCAAGTCTATCTCATCCTGTGTGATTTCGTGCATGGTGGCTGCCAGGCAATACGCCGTTGCAAGTACAGTAAGCAGGGGAATGATCAAGAAACGCATAGCTTTTTAGTCGATGATTCTAAAAATATGATTGCAACAGTGCTATAAAATGAGATCAAATTTTGATTTTTGTTGTGAAAGAACGTTTGGAGGAAAAGCACTGCCGTCAAAGCACACAAGTATACAATTCACTTAAATGTCTTTGCTCAACTGCAAAAGAAATGATGAAAAATGAATTAATTACAAGACAAATTTATATTAGTCTTCTTTAGAATGTTTTCATAAGATGACTAAATGACAAAAAAGCAATGCACAAAAACATATGCAAATATCGAAGGAGCATTATCATAAAACACATGACTACTATTTACTGGCACTGTTTGCGGAACAACAGATGTTTTTTAGGCTTGGGTAAATTGTAATATTGTCCATTGAGGCATGTCTGGATTTCTTATACAAATTGCGGGGCACTCTTGTGGAGATAGACTTGAACTAGAACTGCATTCTTTGCTCCGGTGGTGTGCTCTGCGATGACAAAATTGACATACTAGACAAAAATAAGCTCATTGTCTGAATCCTTGTCATGTATGGCATGTGGAACCACGAGTCTGCTTCAGTCGAAAATCAATTTCTCGAAAAGGAAATTGTTTCAGCTGTTTAACGTTAGGCACAAAAAACACTCGTCCTAAAATTTCATACCTATTATGCTGATTTTAGCTTCAACTCGGGTAATTTATACTGGGGAAGATTTTCTTCTTGATTCAAATTTGCCTTTATGAATTCTGACGGTTTTCAATAGTCTCGTCAAGAATTCGTATGTCGTTGTTTGATCATTGCAAGTATGCTCAGGTCAGACATATCCTCGGTATATCAGGAACCACAAACCGCATTACTGTATTTAAAGTACTTGATGACTCATTTCTAGTCTTTTTCCTTATCGCTCTTTAGGTTTACAAAAGTGGACTGTTATAATGCGAAATTTGCTTTTGACAGTCCTGTTGGTTCGTTAACATCTTTTGGATGTAAAACTGACATCAAATTGCTAGGTGATGAGCTTGTAAAACTTTAAAACTCACGAAAGTCAAGCGCAACATGCAGCTGTATACAAAACTTTATTCAACACGTTTTTGAAAATTCTTTTTTTAAAGATAGTCACAAAAGTGATTGAAAAAAGGTTTTGTTGTGTTTACACCAAAAGTATTTTGCATCAAAATTATCAATCAGATAAATTGCCAACGCCCTCTAGAACAACAATAATATCATAATCAACAGAAGAAGCCATAAAATCTATAGTCTGTTTTTTATAAAATACTTCCAAAATGAAAAATGACGCAAATATAAAGTAACTTGAAAATCTTCTACATGAACCTTTTACTGGAGAATTTCCTACTTAGAAAAATTTGTGACTGCTTGGCAGAAAATTCAGAAAATATAAAATAGTACTTGCTTTCCAGATTTATTATTTGGAAGCAATTAATGAAAAACAGACTATAAGATAATCACGCGAAAGAAAATTTTTTGTCGTTTATTTGATACGGAAAGTTATTTATCTCCAGTTGACTTGTGTCAAATACTGTCAACGGAACTTGCGCACAAAAAGCGCACCAAAGACTACATAAAGGACTTGATCATCCTTTGTCATTAAAGACTAGAATACCGGCAAGTTATTGACGAAGGCCTAAGGCAAGGTATGCCGCTAACCGCGTAATATAATGGTTCCAAAACATATAAAATGCAAATTTATATAGTACGCTGAAAAGTTCTTTGCGCATTGTTTCAATATTTCTTCCAAAAGCCATTATGTACAGTAAAACTAGAAATCTTCCTCATATTTTCCCTGAGAATGAACCAAAAACATAAAATTTGTTTTTCTATCATCTTCTTGAATTTCGATTTAATGAGAGGAATTCGCAACCGACTTTTTTCTCGGATTGACTGTATCAATTATGGTACAACAACTACTTTACGTTACAGAAAATCGCAGTGGAAAATAATTGTGTCCTTAGTTGCAATTTTTGAATAGCTGCTTCAGCTATCTAATGGGCAGGAGTAATCAGATAAAGCGGTTGTATCACCATTCCTCGACCATCCCCATTCCCCGACCATCCCGTTTCCCCTACCATCGTTTTTCCCCGACCTTCCATTTTCTTCGACCAATGCTTTAAATTTCCGATTCCCCGAGCAATGTAAAGCGTCTTTGACGAATCTATTTTTGTAATCATCCCGATTCCTCAAGCATTGATATTTATGGCACATTTTTTTGTTTAAAATTTCTTAATCGAGAAAGCAAGTACATAGAGTGTGTTTCATGCAAAAATGTGCAGACTGTAACTTCCTTGCAGAGTAAATCAAAATGTAAAATTTTGATAGCTTCAACAGATAACCTCCGACATTCCAAGCAATAGTGATCGAGTCATCCGCCAGTCTAACAGATTTATTCTTTTGAAAAAAATAAAAATGATCCGGATTAGCCAAACTCTCCCATTTTAATAAATTCGATTTTCGGTAAGAATAAATGTCGCACGACCATAATCTTCCATTTTTGACAAGAAATTAAAGAACTAAGACTAAACTAATCAGACATTCTCTGCTTTATATACCTGCGGTGGGTCTGAAGTTTTGTGGGAAAACATCCGTGGGAAAATAATGTGCAGCCCAGTTTAAATTTTCTTTTAGGCGCGTTTTTGTAATAAGGCATAAATTTTTCTTACTCTACTTATAACATTAGTCGAGAAATAGGGATGGTCGGGGGATAGGGATGGTCGAGGAAAAGGGATGTTCGGGGAAAGGAGATTTTTGGTATTTATTTTTAGCATCAGTCGGGGAGAAGGGATAGTCGGAGAAACGGGATGATTGGGGAAAGGGCACACAATCTAATTTTTGTTGGCATTAGACGGGAAAAGGGATGGTCGGGGAAAAGGGATAGTTGCGAAAAGAAGATGGTCGGGGAAAAAGGCACACAATCGATAAATCGGTACAAATCTTATACCCAAGAAAGTTATTTCCTTTTGTTGCATTGAACGAGCTTTCACATTCCAAGCATAAAATCATATGGGTTACTTTCATCAAACTCCATTGCATGGATATATTATCCAATTGCGACTTTTCGTTGCATTAACTGTAAAGAGTCCCAGTCGCAGCGTATAAAAATGTATCGAGACATTATCACAAAATGCACTGAAATTCACAACCATTGAAAAAGTTTGTTCAAGTTCGGGTTACAGCCATTCGTAGAAATGCCTTGAATATTTGTTTTTATTTTCGTCATTTGAGAATATTTTGAATTTTGAATACAGCAAGTTTGAAAACAATCAGGTGCTTGCCTAAATACGTTCTCAGCAGATGAAGAATCTGTTGATCTCTGTTGCCAATTTAGTTTCAAATTGTTTTATCAAGCTCCATAACGCAAGACAGCAACAGTTGGGTTTAGTGGTAAAAATCATTGTTATTCCAAATAGTTTCTTCTCCTTTTGTCTAAATTTACGGAGAGGGTTATTCAAGCACAACATAATACAATGACAAAACACAAAAAATGCAAACTCATAGAAGACATTGCTCGGGGTGACCTTGATTCTAAATAATCACTTCATCGATCGTTTTTTATTGAGAGCAAGCAATGTACAGTTTACAGTTCTGGATTATGCAGATCTAATGACCACATTGTAAATTTTTCTGTACTTGAAAAGAATTTCCATATTATGCTGGAGTAAGAAAGATAAAAGCTAATCTACAGTAACCAACCTGCTTTTTCTTCGACATTACGTATCGTCCAACTCTAGGTCTTTGAGTCGCCGCCAACTTAACTTTTTTTAAACCCATTGTCGACTTGAGAAATAAAAAAGCTTATTCTCTCTTGTGTAAAATAAATATTCATTTATCGAATAAGATTACTCCAATCAGGAAATATAGCTTGGCTAGCAAAACCACTGAAAAATGCCAAAAATACATCATTTTTCACACTTTGGCATACTGTAGCGGTGTGTATTTTAGTTTTCAAGCAAAATCAATGGTACCAGGAAACTCAGCGCATGAATCTACTCTGAATGTCTCATTTTGAGATGGAAGGTAGAATCTCTCGGAAACGTGTCAGCTTAATAAGTTCACATTGTTCCGTCTGAAAGCGCCTGGTACGGCTCAGCTGCAGCTTAACGGCAATGGTATAACATAAAGACTTGAGTTACAGCTTAAGCTGCAGCTCAACTGGAGCAAGTCTTTTTGATGAAACCAGCTCTGGAAGAATATCAAAAGCCATTCCTAAAAAACACTGACATAAAAGATCAAAATGAGATAATAAATTTTTATAGTTGCTTTATTCATGCTTGTTTACATTGGCGATACCGTGGGAACATAAGTTATGCAAATTTCTGTTCATGTTACAAACGTATTTCTATTTTTAGTTTTTTTATTTTAAAACATTGGTTGGTATAGTGGGGTGGTTGATGCGAAGGACGCTTGATGTAGTGAGATTTATTTTTTTGGATCCTCCTATTTTATAATATGGTTAATATTGTGGGACGTGGGGTCCAGGCCTTAATGATCATGTATGATCTATTTTTCATGAAGTCCTGAATTTATTGAAAGTCATCATATCTCAATGAGCGATGAGGTCGCTGATCCGGTGAATTTCGAACACTCGATGTTTGATCATTATTTTGTTTGTTTGGAAATAAAAGCTGATAACTTATAATTTTCCATAACTGAAAATTTATTGTTTAATCGTCAGATTCTAGAGAGACGGCGGAGAGTGACTAAAATTAAGTGTTGTGCAAAAGAACGCATTTTGACTATTTAAGTGATGCATAATACAATAACTACTGTATCTGGTATTTGGTCACTAGCGGAAAATGCTCTTGAATTGACTGAACTGACGCTAAAATGCTCATCAATGCCGCTTCGATTTACTTCGTATTATGGTAATTTTTTATTTCAACCCACCGTCTCGCAATGTTAACATAGATGTCATAGAAAAGTCATTGCATATACGGCTAAATTTTTTATATGAAATCTTACGATGTAAAAACTCGGACGATTATCGACAAATCTTGACCCGCGATATTTTTGTTCAAAACGCTGATTTTATAATGGAAGGTGGAAAATACGACAATTTATCATATTTCATGTTGAAGTAAGGTCAGGAATATTCTAACGCTTTAGCAGATTAGAGGCAGCTTCATAGTTTTTCTCCTCCGCGCATACCTAAGACCTCCGACCAGTTGGGGGGCATACCTGTACTGGGCGGGGGGGGGTTGGGGGGACCCCCCCCCCAACTTGGCCAACCCTGTACCCAAAATCATTTCCCCCCAACCCCCCCAGTTTGGAAAAAAAAATTTTTCAAAAAAGTGTATGTTTTTTGGCCTTTTTTGGGAAAAAATTTCGACTTTTTCCTACCCCCCCCCCCCCCAACTGGTCCGGTGGTCTTACAGGTATGGTTGGGGGATAGGGGGGGGGGGGTAAATCCGAAATTTTGGTTGGGGTAAAAAAAAGTCGAAATTTTTCCCAAAAAAGGCCAAAATACATACACTTTTTTGCAAATTTTTTTAATTTTTTCCAAACTGGGGGGGGGGGGGGTTAGATTAATTTAGGTTACATGGTTGGCCAAGTTGGGGGGGTCCCCCCAACCCCCCAAGTACAGGTATGCCTTCATGCCTCCAAATAATGCCAATAAACAAACCAAACAACCATACATGTAACGGGGGCCCCGAGGTTTCGGCAGCCGAGGGGGGATCGGGCCGGGAGTCAGTGATTCCTAATATTAAGGAATAAATGCCTCCCGGCCCCAAAGGGAAGGGTCTCTGAGGGATTTTTTTCACGAAAAAGTCCGTAAAATTGTTCAAAAATAGTATTTTTTTCTGAAAAGACCGAAAAAAGTGTATTTATGGTGCGAAGCGCCGAAAACATTGACGTTTTTGACCATTTTTCATCAAAAATGGGCCTTTTTCAGTATTTTTCCGACCAAAAGTATTGTGGTCACTATGACTACCATATCGCTAGCCATAGGATTGTAAAATCCTGAGGGCCGCCCCGCCCAATGGCTAGATATGTGGTCGACGATTTCTGGGGGTGGTTCCCATAGCATTTCCCCCCAAATTACATGTATGAAACAAACACAGAAACAAAACAAACGATTTACAATTCAAGGAAACTTATCTCAATTCAAAATTCAAACTGCATCTATCATTCGCAATTAAATGATGTATTGAGTATTCCCGTCCTTTTCTCTATCCTAGATTTTTTATTTGTAAAAATTCTTCGCTTTCGTCGATATTGAACGCCGCTGAATGTGCTTTATTCGACTTTCGCCTCAAATCGTATGCAATTTCCAATGATCAATATTTTCGTCAATTATTTTACCGACATTTCAAAAACTTCTGCGATTTATTGTTAAAATCTTACCGTTCGAAACATTGTGATATCGATGAAATTTCCTGCGATGATTTATTACTAACCCTTCGGGCGCTAAAATTGTTCGGCTACAAAAATATTGTTGATTTAGCTTCGAATAGTAAACGAAATTCTGACTCTTGTTCGTCGAATTTATGCGTACCGTTTACGTGCGCGCTAGATTTAGTGGCCAAAAGACGAATCGATTTGTATAAGGGTTACATTATTTTACCTGTCGAACAATTAACTTCGGTTTTAAATTATGTTTTTTAAACGTTTGGATCAGAAAATTTCAAATTGTATGCTTATTTTACGTAATAATGAGCGGGTTGAAGAACGCTTCCGAAAATTATCTCAGCAGTTCGAGGTAGAGCCTTAATTCATTTAAACTCCAGTGTGCGAATAATATCAGTGTTTGTAATCTTATAGGGTTTAGCTCGAAATCTGTTCGATCCTGGTCGAAGCATTTTTTCCCAAGCTCTGCATCAAAATCTCGCTTTAAAATCACCGCTCGTGATATTCCCAACATTGTCAATAGTTTTCCACCCTGCGGACTTCATTTGCATAGGAAACTAGAACAGAAGAAACGTTTGAAGCACCACGCGAGAGTAATTATTCAAAATTAAAATCTTCCAAAGCAATTCAAAATTTTCAAACTTTTTGTTGTTTTATTTATTGCTCACGTTTGATCTTGTTACGTTTCTTTTAGATACAATATACGCTGTTCCTCAAAGAAATCGGTCTTCCATTAAACGAAAGTATCAAATTTTGGGCCGGGCATTATAGTAAAGAGTGCAATTTCGATGGAAAATCCGCCTACTGCAGCTGTAATCACAATTGGTCAAAAGATAGCAAAAGATATTCGTATAATATTCGTCATCTATATGGTTTAGAAGGCGGCAAGAAGAATTACGCGGCTCATTGTTGCAGAGCTGTACAGGTAAGTTTGTTTGCGCTTAAAGAAAGTTTCATTTCCCATTAGAGTTGTGTTACGATACGCATGGAAGAAAGCTATGTTATAATATCGTCTCTGCTAACTTTCTAGCCCCAATATGTCATATTTTTACAGAATAAAATGATATCTCTTGGTGATGACAGTGGTTTGCCCGTTCAAGCACTTCGACACCAAGCATTTATCGGATTTTTTAACCCGAAACTATGGAGATTCGATAGATGAAATGAATCTGAATGAGGTACAGTCGTACCTTTTCCGTTGTTTCTCATTATTTGTTTCGGTTTCGTACCTTTTTAGGTCATATTTTTGCTGTTTTTCTTCCTTTTTTGATTTTCCGTGACTTCCATAAATCAATGTGCAATTTTGATGTCAGAAAAATTCTCGTAATATGCATTATGTTTCATTCTCTCCTTAGATTCTAGAACTCGTCCAAAGCAACAATTTCACCAGCGCGTGTTCGTTATTGCTTAGTTTATTAAAAAATGAAAAAGGTGCAACAGTGAGTGGTGACGGTCTATCTGCGCCGAAGTTAGTGCCCAGTCAATGCTTCGATCACGCTGATTGCCGAGAAATTGAAGATTTATGTTCGGAGAATATTAATATCTCAAAGAATTTGATCTCAAAACCGTCCGATTTTGTATTAGTTATGATGACGACGACTGGTGATACGTAGTCGAAAAAGTCATTTCGTAACATTAAACTCCGAAAGCTGAATCGTATATATTGAAATTTTGATCCACTAGAATATTTTTTCCAAAGTAACTACAACTTGGAAAAAGAAAATTATGGCTTGTGATGCGTGATACAGCCCTAGACTTTTTGGTTTCACCCCTAATTCAGCGAAATTCAAAATAGAGAGACTTAATACAGGGAAGTCTCACCACAGATTCTCAAAATAGCGAATTTTCAAAAAAGTTATCCTAAAGGCCCTGTCATACTTCGCCGCGAGGTACCGCGCGGCGCCAGTTGTCCTATTCATACTAACAAGCGGCGCCGCGCGGTGGCTTGTCATACTTCACCCGCGCGACGCCCTACGGCGCCGCTTTTTTACTTTTGGATTTTGCTCTTCTCAAAAAATGTGTATTGCTCGTCTCGTCAAATGCAAAATGACCAAAGATGGGTACGAAAAAAATCGAAAAATAAAAAGCGCAAAAGAAAAATTAAAATCAATTATTCCTGTAAGGTGCAGATAGAAGATTGCAAAAAGGCCTAGTCTAAAGATTTTGGGCTCTTGCTTCAATTTGTTTCTCATTCCAACGATTAATAGCTCTTGAACTGCTGAGAAATATCAATTTATATAAATTGATTTTGAAAAATTGAATACGATTATTTATTCACATATGTGCTATATACAGGATCCAGATCTGATCTGGGTCCGGTCGGACTTGCTGTTTAGGACCCAGATATAAAGTGGATCCATCTCCTTTCCCTAGTATTCGGGAAATCGGGACATTCGGGGAATAGGGACTAACGGATTTTTTTGGGAAATAGGAAATTTATTCATAATTCCGGGGGGTAATATGGACTTTTGGACAATCGGGATGTTTGTGGAAAAGGGACGTTGGGGGAATAAAGACAGAATCGAAATGGAGTACACTTGCTGTAGGAACATGTTTACACCTGCTTTGCATATTCGTAATCCTTACACATCAATGTCTTCATTGCAAATTGAGTGATCAACTTCTTAGTAAATCTTCATTGAAAATTAAGCAATCAATTTGGTAAAATAATTTGACAATTGTCAGAATTCAACATTCAAGTGAAAAATATGATTCCATGTATAGATGTCACAGTATGCAACAATCTGTTATAATAACAGTATGCTGCAACTTTAGAACTCATATAAGTTCGAAAATTTCGGTTCAGTTGACACCTGATGGCGGCGCCGCGCCGTGCCGCAAAAATTACAAAAACCTATTCATACTTGTGGTACCGCGCGGCACCGGCCGGCGCCGTTTTTTAGTATGGATAGAAAAACCGGCGCCGCGCAGTAACGCGCGGTGAAGTATGACAGGGCCTTAAGAATGGAAAAATGGAGATTGGTTTGGGTAGACGATTTGGCGCATGACCTATTTGATCCTCCATTTCTATCTTTGGATGCTGGTTGTCACACCCTTTTGGCACGATTCGCCAGATTTCTGACATTATGGCTCTATAGCATGTGTTTTCACGACATTAAAGCTTTTTATTCTGGTTTATTTATTAACATATCTACATGCATGTTTTTTGTTCCTTATTTGCTTTATTGGCTTGTTCCCTTTTATATTCTCCTTTATTTATTTTTCGTTCTGCCTTTACTGCTTGATTATATTTTATTCATCTCATTTTATTTCCTTATTTGATTTTTTAAATTTATTCTTTTGCAATTAAGCTCCATATAAAACAATTTTAGCCCGGAATCTTTATGATAATTTTGTGCTTTACAAAAAAGCTTTTCTGACAGATATCATTTATGATTTTGAAATGGCCCGTTCGCGCATTACCTACCGCAACTACAGCACAAAAGCGTATGAAACTTTATCTCAACTGGCAAAACGATTTTAATGTACTTAATTTGCAAATTTATTATAAAAATGATATGTGTTGTGCTTACTCTAAAGGTGATGAAAAGCTTTGCTGGAATTTCAAGTGCAAAAGAACATCCAACGTCCGAAAAATAGTAATCAGCTCACCTATGCTTCTAAAGGTTATTAAAAATATATACTATGTAGCCTGTAATAATGACATTTTTTAAACTGGAAAATGGCAAAAAAGTGAAAATTATGTTGAAACGTGAGTAGAGCAACTGGCTTCCTGTCAAATCACGCTCGAATAGAAAAGCATCTTTTTGGCATACTCTGGTCATGCCAGTTTTTCGAATACAAAATTTTTCAACATACTTGAAAAAATTTTTTTCACTTGAAAACCCCTTATGGAAATCATTGTCCGGTCCTCTTGCTTAAAATCTTGCTCTTCGAAGGGATGAAAAAACCCAATACTATGTACAAAAATAAGGGATTTCACGCACACGATTTAGAAGTGAGTTTCATTTGTAAAACTTTTTCAAATCGAACAAGAAAAATAACAATATGACTACATAAAAATTTCAAATATTGTCATTTTTCCATCAGGATCCTGATTTTTTAAATTTCTTGCCGAATTCGTCAAAAATATCATCCGTCACATTTTTAGCTTGGTCTCGAAGCAATACCGGTTCTTCTTTATCGTCAAGGCTTTTGAAATACTGAAAGAAAAATACACGATAAAACACACGACAGTGCACAGTTTGATGGCCTGACTAGTCATTCTTGGCTTTATTTTAAAGACCAGCAGTGCGCTGGGCAGACTGTGTATTCCATTAGAATCACGGAAAATATTGAAGATAAGATATAAATTTTTTTCAGGAAAAACTGCCACAAATTTTCTTTCCAAGCTATACAAAACAAGCCACTAGAAAATGAAACTTTGAAAAAATGGTGATAGCGACTGCGGCGATTCACAATTTTGAAAAAACCAAAATTTTGACTACTAGTTTTTCAAAATTTCTACAATTTGACACCCCAGATGAAATAACTTTTGAACGTTTGAAGATTATTGTGTTAAAAATAACTTCATTTTAAATTAACTTCAAAAAGACAGCACAAAGATTTCCAAGTTACTATATTAACAGAAGTAGAAATACTAACCTGTTGTTCTATGAAGTCTTCGGACCTTTCAATATCACAGGCGTTAGAAACGACGGTGTGATCATAACTCTATAAAACAAGTAAATTTGGCTAGCTTGCAATGAAAGAAGCTCATTTTATAGGCACATTTCTGGTATCTTCTTAAACCTTACACAGTTTTCGTTATTTTTATCATCGAAATACAGTACTAGGTAATAGACGCAAGACGTACCTCATTTTCTGGTGAATGATACTGTTCATTTTCGCTTATCGAAGTGAGATTGCCAAACGTACCAGAGACGCTAGTTTTGCTTGATATCTGAAGGAGAAAATAGTTTCAACAATACAGTTTCATTCAATTCTAGAAAACAACAGATTTTCAATTTGATTTCGCATTCTACTACAGTGAACCTGCGAGCGGTAAACAAAACAGCTAAAAATTGGCTCCATGGCCGAAACGTTTCGAGTAAAGTTCAGGTGTCGTTGAAGAAAGTGTTATCCCAATCAAAGGTAGATAAGACTCGTGATCTTTATACGATTTTAGCTTCCATATTTTCAGGAAGAAATTCAGCGTTTTTTTATATTATACTGTTATATAATCAGTGAAAATTTTTTAGTAGTACCAAATTGAACTTGAACTTACTTTTTTTGGTTATCGATAAGTCCGCATTTAAAAAAATAAGCCATAGACGATGTATAAATCACGCGATATAAATTAAGGGTTCATACAGATTGTCTAAAGCCTAACCCTCGACTTTTTCAGGTTTTTTAGGAGAAATTTCCAGGTTCTTTCTGTAGGTATATATTTTTGCAGAATTGCCTATTCCGCAAAGTAAAAATTGCATCACAATTTCTCAATCTTTATATAGACTTTATATTCTTGTAAAACGACTCCAAATCGAAAGTTCTAATTAAACCCATATTGTCATCAAAATCGGCTAAAAACAGTTTTATAGTGAGCTTTTTAATCAAACATTGTTAAACGGTGCTTGAATGTCATATATAGTTCTACGGAAAATAATAATATAAAAAATGCGTAATTGTTATTTTTCTTAGCTAGGAACATTACGTTTCGTGCATATTCTCTGTTTGAATATGCATATTTTTCCGACTGAATTGTTTCAATATACAAGTAAATGTTGTCATACAGGCCTGTAGGCAGTAGAGATGTATCGGGTACCCGTACCCGAAATGAAACCCGAAATTACCCGACCATTTTGCTGGACACGGACCCGATATTCTTGAAATTTTGGACCCCCGATCCAATACATTTGAAATTTTGGACCCGGACCCGAAAAAATTGTAACAATTTTAATTCGGGTCTGATGTATAACGTATATTCTGTTTTTCTTGAAATGCTTCTGAACTGTAAACGTGGAAAGCAAGTACTGTTTCTTATTTAAACGATTTTGGCCAAACCGTGACTCACATAGAACTTCAAATTTGTAGATTTATACAACTAGCCTTTAACAAATTTTTGAATGAAAAATCTTACAATAAAATCTTTCTGTAAACAATTTTCACAACAGTATCGGTTTTTGTCATTTTTGAATTTAGAAGCAGTTTATAAAAACAAACTATGGTAATTCAGCTGAAATCAATTACGCACATTGAAAAATGTGACGACACGTCAATTATCTATTATAATATGAAAATTAACAAATAAAACTTAATTGTTTAGATCATTATGAGACTGACTAAGATTTAAAATGTATAGAAACCAGGTTATATTCCAAACATAATAACACAAAGGTGAAACTATGCCACACATAATAGCGTAGCGTGTGTAAAAATATAGCGGACCCGGATCCAAAATGAGACCCGGAATTACCCGACTATTTTGCTGGACCCGGACCCGATATTCTTAAGTTTTGGACCCGGACCCGATATTTCAAAAATTTTGGACCCAATACGTCTCTAGTAGGCGGCGGGTTGGGACATACATATAATTAGGGGGAAGTGCTATGAGACCTCCCCAGAAATTGTCGACCATATGGCTAGTTATTAAGCGACCGCCCCCCAGGATTTTCCAATCCTATGGCTAGCCATATGGTAGCCCTAGGGACTCCCATAGCTTTAGTCGGAAAAATACTGAAAAAATGTCAATTTTTGAACAAAAGGTGGTCAAAAAACGTCAATTTTCTCGGCGCCTCGCGCCATAAATACATTTTTTTATCATTTTTTAGACAAAAATTACTATTTGTTGAACCGTTTTTCGGACTTTTTTCGTGAAAAATAGATTTTTTTTGCTTGAGAGACCCCTCTTCCCAAAATTTTGGGAATTACTGACTCCCGGCCCAAAAAACAGTGGCCCGACCCCCCAGACATCGGGGCTCTGTTACATGTATGGTTGGGGGGCCATGACCCCCACAAATGTTTCAGGTTTTAAAAAAGGCAAAGGTGGACCTTTAGTTTCTGCTTTCTTCGGGAAAAAGTCATGTCAGAAATGTCAATTTTACAGTAAATTAAGAGGAAAATGTGTGTCACCCCCGAAAATAATTCCTGGCTACAGGCCTGATGTTATATATAAAACAATTATTTTTGATCGAGATGTTGTCGAAGTTTTCCGCTCAGAAAACTTTTCCGATCTTTTAGCAAGTCAGGATGCCAAAATTTTTCGACGCTTTAGCATATCCGTATCCAGGATTTTCAAAAAAAGGAGGGGAAGGAATTTCTCAAATTTTTTTAGAATTCACTGAATAAAAAGAAAATCAAAATCATTTAAAGACGACTTATTTTCAGTTAGTTTATATGTGCCTGGATTAGTGGCTAAATTCTATGTTTGACGAAAAGTATGTAAATATAATAATTTAATTCGGGAATTGTGATGTACGAGTACAAGTACAATGATATTGCAGAAATTTTTTTCTAAAAAAAATTCAGGAGGGAATTCCCCCTTCCCCTTCTAAATACGGGCCTGCGCTTTAGCATAACATACACCTTTTTCGTCACTAACCGCGTAGGGATGGGCCGGATCGACTTTTTTGGCGACAGCGGATCCGGATCCGGATCTTGGAAAATTTGGTTCAGCGGATCCGGATCTTGAGGAACAGATCCGAGCGGATCCGGATCTTTCAATAAGTATATGTACTATGTTTTATTTGTCTAAACTTGAGTTAAATGAATTTATATTCATTGGTGTCAATAGATTAAAAGATTATTAATGATTGAGGTGTTCGTTTATTGAAATAGTTCACATGTAATAATTGATAATTTTCATTCATTAAATTGTATTCATGTTTAGATTAATATTGGTTTCATCAGAAAAGAAATGAATAGAAATGGAAACTTTTTTCAGAAATTATGGATTTAAGTTTTTCTTTCACTAGCAGAGTGTGGGACTACTTCACAGTGTCCCCCAGATGATGAAGAAAAGGCAAAGTGCAATAAATGCAGAATCCAGTTATCCAGAAAAGGTTGTGCTACTGGATGTCAGAGAAAACATTTGGAGAGGAAACATAAGGCAATATATAAGCAGTTTGCGACTAAATAAAAAGAAGATAATGAAAATAGAAGTAATTGTGGAACAAATTGCTACTAGTATAGTTATGTTAAAGAATTAATTTTTGTGTTTTCTTTAAAGATAGCCAAAAAATGATCCTAGCAACTCAAAAATCAAATTAGAGCACGAACTTAAATCTCAAACGTCTCTGGACAATTGTTTCATCTAGAAAGTAAAGTTAAATTAGCACCAGCCAAAAGTGTCCCCTATGAACAGCTATTGAGTGGTGCTGGTCAAATTTATGATCCTACCAAAAATCGTTTGAAGAGTGGTACTGTTGAAAAATTACTGTTTCTCAAGTATAATTTTGCTACCATTGCAGTGTTTTTTTGTACAAGCCTCTTTGTACCTGTACAAAGATCGGCCAAAAAGTCTTTGTACGAAGAATTTTTTTTGTACACTGAAAAAACCATGATCTTTTATGGATTTTGGCACAAAGTTTCTTCCTAATAGCACTCGAGTTTCCGTCCTTCATAATCATCTTAAATTAAGAAAATATACTCATAACTTTCATAAATCTGAAAAACTTCAAGTTAAACCTGAAATTTCTGAAAATTAGTTCCATGATGCTTCTCAATTCAAACTCGGCTTCATGTTTAAAATTTAAGTTGCAAAATAGTTGGAGTAGATTTTGACGTTCTGAAATGGACCAAAATTCGCCTTTTCCGTACAGGAGGACCGCCAAAATTTTTTCCTTTACTGAAAATTTTTTCTCCAGGAAGCACTATTTGTTGAAAAATAGTATTGCAAAGAATTATTTAATCCGGCGCGAAGCGCCGGAAAATTTTTGGTGTTTTCTAATACTGCAAAAATTTTATGTGAATAATGATGAATAAAGATCCGATTATGACCGGATCTTAATCATTGACAACAGCGGATCCGGATCCGGATCTTAAAAAATTTGGTTCAGCGGATCCGGATCGGATCCGGATCCAAAAAAATCTGGTTTAGCGGATCCGGATCGGATCCGGATCTTAAAATTTAGGCGGATATCCGCGGATCCGGATCCGGATACCCGGCCCATCCCTACTAACCGGTCGTTAATACTATGCTTGACATATTCCCTTCTTTCTCATTCAAGTCATTTCTACCCTCTTAAAATTACCAGAATACTTGAAAGACTGCGGGAAGAAACGTTACGACATCAATGTTAATGTCAAATCAGTATCCAAACATAGACGAATTCATTCTCATCATATGAAAATACTGTAATGGTTGTGATATTTCAATCAACCCCATTTTTATTTGGAACAGTAATAATTTATTCAGTGCAGAATTTTTTTCAGTCATGTCAGCACAGCACGTTGCAGATAGAGAAGTGAATGAAAAAGCTTGCACAATAGATAAGAAATTGAAAAAAATCTTTATTCGGCGCTGGGCGCCGAAAAGAATTCATTTTTTCGCTGTGGCTGATAGACAATTTAAATAATTTATGCAACTGCTTTTCACCTTTTCCTTAAATCCCCTGACCTTCATAGGCTTCTCAGAAGATCACCTGACAATCCCAGGTTGAGTATGAACCCTGTTAACTTAGAAAAAACTAATAAACTTCGGTCTACAATGCAAAATGGTATTCAGAAAATATATTTACTTTCGTTTGTCCGGGAGGCGCATCGTGAGTAAAATTTGAATCATCGATGTCGTCGATTGCCGTTTCAACTTGAGCATTTGGGACTAGCTTCAGTTCATCCACAACATCTTGCGAACTTTCTTCGACGAAAACTTCTCCTATATCATCAACATTCAGTGAATCGATTTGGCTTTGTAAAAATTTCGCTGTGAGAAAATTCAGCAATATAAAAGTGGCTGGCTTCGACTTCTGTAGAAAACTATCTGAGCAGCGTAGATAATTGGGAGATGTACCAAAGAAAACCATACAACGGTGAGCCTCGAGATTTACCAATCAAATGTCAAGCTAAGAATCGGGAATGGAATGCGTTAGAACAAAAAAGCTCGAAGGTAGACCCGCACAGCAATAATTTTTCAGGGGGTTCTTGGACTTTTCATAGAGGGGGGGTAGGGTGGGTGAGTAAAAAACAAAGAAAGCTCCGCAAGCATGTTTTTCTTTAAAGATATGCATAAATATCATTTAAAAAACTGTCTTTGAAAAAGTTCGATTTTTTCGGGCTGGGGAGGGGTGTCCAGCACCGTTTTTTTTCCTCGAGGATTTTTTCCACATGAGAACCGGACACAAAATTTTTTTCCTCATTTTTAAAAACGTTTATAATGAGGCTACGGATGCTTTCCTATGCATTTTAAGAGCATACCCAAGCATTTTGTTGTATTTGAAGTCAGAAACCTGCAAAAATGAGGGAAAATATTGGGAAAATTCTGGTTATGTTAGTCAAAATGAGCTCATGAAGAATATATTGGTGTTCTACAGGCGCGGGTGAAGCATGTTAACGATAGAGTTCTCAGGAATTTATCCGCTATTAATATTTCTGTGGTTCTGATTAGAATCATCTAATTTTATTTGGTTCTTGGTCCTTCTAAAACGCTGCAAAATTAACCTTCACAACGTTGAGGAATAAATTAACATCAAACTGATGAAGCGTAATTTATTTCAAATTTCGGGTTTTTATATTCTAAAACGCTGGAAAATAAATCTCTCCAACAGATATTCATGAACAGAAGTTCTAAAATTGCAGTCTAGAATGATATTTTCAATTTCCATGTCCAAGAAACGCAAAAGTGGAAGTTGCAAAATGCAAACCATTAAAAAATTCCAAGCATTGAGAGAATTGATGAAAAATCTCAATTTTAGGCGACATAATTGACTGTTAACGATTAGAAAATGAAACGGGCTAACTTGATTGATAGAAACTGTTGAGCATTAATTAGTAAGTCGAAGTAGATATGCTAACGGCCGCGCCTGATAGAAAATAGTTAAGATTATGCCCATGACCGGCGCAAAGCGCCGGAAAAATTTTGAGATTTTGACCCTTTAAGTCCACCAAAACGCATCTTTTTCGCTTTTTAAATCCCCCAAAATTTTTTCCACAATGAGAACCATACCCAAAATTTTTTTTCCTGATTTCGAAATTTTTTTCCTCAAAAGACCCCATTTGAGGAAAAAACGGTGATGTCCAGGGTCTCAGGTAGGAGGGTTTACCTCCACCTGACCCAGCTATGTGCATGTATATGCTCGAAGGCCATTCAGGATTTTTCCGCACAGTGCCGACCTTTTTTCAGTTATGCAGAAAAATTTTGGGCTTTTTCCGAACAGAATTGAAATTTTTTGGGCGCTTTCTGCAACTGATATTGATGAAAATGTGCATTTTGTTTCAGTTTCGGAAGTCAAAATCTCAAATTCTTCTGGCGCTTCGCGCTGGCAATGACAATAATTTACATATTATTCACTGAAACTAAGATGAGGCACAGCCAAAAAGAAGTTTAATTTCATTTCTCAGTTATCCTTGGTTGCTTCCATGAATCTGTTATGTCTCATCTCATGTTATGTCTCATCTCATGTAACAGTAAGTAAATTTGGATATTCTTTGAAAATATGAATATGAATTTGTTGATGTTCCTAAATTTTTTTCATGCATTCATTTGATACTATCATTTTTCGACTGAACATCTAAATCGAGAATATTATCAATTATCTCCAGAATAGATTTTCCAACATTGCATTGTAGTATGCATGGAATGCAGGCTTTTCAATTCATACATGAACAATAGGTTCATCTGGGTGCAACTTGCTACTAAGCATACCTGTACTTGGGGGGGGGGTTGGGGGGGGGGGGACCCCCCCCAACTCGGCCAACCCTATACCCAAAATCATTTCCCCCCCCCACCAACCTCCCCCCCAGTTTGGAAAAAAAAAATTTGCAAAAAAGTGTATGTTTTTTGGCCTTTTTTGGGAAAAATTTCGACTTTTTCCTACCCCCCCCCCCCCCCCCCAACTGGTCGGAGGTCTTACAGGTATGCTACTAAGTGACCTGACTTATGAGATAGTTATCAGCACCAGATTGATGTTTGTGTTGGTTGAGTAACTGGGTGATAAAACTAAAAACATATGCTGTTTTCGACGTCGTAAAAAGTGTATAAAACCTGTGAAATAAGTCTCGAAATTATATTTTATTACATTTTTTTTCTACTAGGCGAATGTACTAACATCCGGTTTCCGATTTTCATTCGAAACCGTGAAAACTATTAGTGAACCAACCAAATTTCTGGACTGATTGGTACCAGACGAATCGATCAAGTTTGCGTTGGTATGATTTTCATGATTTAAAGTTCCTAATCC
The DNA here is from genome assembly GCA_963922205.1 of Romanomermis culicivorax. Lineage (NCBI taxonomy): Eukaryota > Metazoa > Nematoda > Enoplea > Mermithida > Mermithidae > Romanomermis > Romanomermis culicivorax. The sequence continues at coordinate 58,589 of CAWUHX010000297.1, read as the reverse complement.
AGTGGATAGTATTCAGTATTAGGTTAGATTTTTTTGGATAATAGGGAAACGAAAAATACGCACTTTCGACTTAAAATTTAAAGCTTTTATCTCGGAGATAAGGGTTGAAGAGATTCATTTTCCAGCGTTCTAGAAAATCGAAATCTATAAATTTCATCAACGGAAATCTATAAATCTTTAGCTCTGATCATAAAAATGCAGGCAGCAACTGAATTTCGCACAATCTTTCTTAAATAATATTGTTGAGGTAGAAAAATAGACATGTTTTAAAATTTTCTTGGTAATCTACCATTTTCGCTCTTTTCGTGCATTTTTCGAATGATTTGAATTTGGAACGGAAAAAATTTTTGTGTGCAGAAAAAATCCTGGAGCCATTAAATACTGATTTTTATGATTTTTAGACAACAGTTACAATTTTTGAATCATTTGTTAGGCAATTTGGGCCGAAACTTTTTAAATTTTTTTAACTAGACCGCCTAAAACGATGGAAAATGGTTAAAAATAGTATGCAAAACAAAACCATAAAAGTCAATATGAATGACAAGCGCCAAAAAATCGATATTTCCGATCATTTAAAAAAAATAACAATCGTTTTTTAAAACAGAAAAACAGATTAGCTAAATGAACGACAATTTTTTGAATGAATTGTTTCCATGGCACTACCCCCAATTACCGTGCATAACTTTTGATATTATGCAGCATAAAAAATTCAGGACTAGAAGATAACTACGGCAAAAACTCCCGATTCAATAAATAACACTAGAAAAGCACCAAAACACTCCTGAAGTTCGGTCATTTATAATATTGAAGAATTTTTACCGTCGCCATCATTTTTCTGTTTTTTCTTTCGTACACCCATCATCTTAAACAAAATTATGTTCGCTTTCGAATAATAAATCGAGAATATCGGTCCGAAAGTTTCCATAGTCCCGGCTGCCAACAAAATTTCCGTTAATTGATGCGGTCTTCTATCGTTCCCATAATTGTTGTCTGTGGCAGCTTGTCTTAAACGGTCACGGTGAAACACATCCCACCGTTGGAGGCGACCACATAATTTTAAAAAAACTTTGTCGCCTTTCAACAAATGAACGTCTTCTGAAAAATGAGGCAATTGTAAACTCTACAATTAAAGTACGACAAAAGATCTTTCATATTGGGCATTCTAACTTTTAATACGTAGTATCTTGTAGGGACGGGCTGGATCCACTTTTTAGGTTATGTCAGATCCGGATCCAGAACGGCAAATTCGCTCGCTTCCGGATGCCTTATGTGAATGAATAAAAGTGTGTTTAATTATTCGGAATAAAGTGGTATGAATTCATATTTCTTCTCGGTTCAATAGTTATTACGATATTCATTGAAATGAGAAGCAAATTCAAGGAAGAGCTCAAAATCTTTATAGTTGACTTTTTTGCAAGCCACAATCTGCACCGTGCAGAAATGACCGGAGAAATTCTGCACTGAACAAAATTTTCCCATTCGACACAAATATAAATTTGTAATACTTTTGTTTTGGATTTTTAGTCACAAAATGAGGGAATTAAATAAGTGGAGGAAGAAGTGTGACAAAAAATCAATAAATTCATGTTTATGCCCATCGGAAAATGTTATTTTTCACTATATTTTCATACAAAGTGTCGAGTTTCGTTCATATTAATATGAGATGAGACATTGTCATGTTCGAGCTTAATTGTACTGAATGTTATAGTCATACCTGTAATTGGGGGGTTGGGAGGGGACATCCCCCAACTTGGCCATCCGTATACCCAACTCCTCCAGACTGGAAAAAATTGGCAAAAAAGTGCCCTTTTCTGCGAAAAATTTCGACTTTTTCGACCCCCCCCCCCCACTACTGGTCGGACCTCTTACAGGTATGGTTATAGTTTACTCTTATCCCGCCGGAAAAATTTGAGATTTTGACACTCTAGATCGCACCCGAAATTAATTCAGTAATTCACCGTTAAATATTGATTTTCAGGACGATTTGAATTCGCTGTGCGGACTGCTAAAAGAAAATATTTCACTTCAAAACGGCGGCGACCTAGACGATGATAAGAAATGTATATTTCTAGGCCGATTAAAAAACGAAGCTCTTGTGATTCAAAAGTATTCTTGACAAAAGGTGACCTTTTAAATATTCGAGAACAGCAATTGTAAACCTCATGTCTTACCATAGAAATTAGGATAACGTTTTTTATCGCTCGTCGATTTTTTCGAATTCATCAATAACGTTTGCACTCTAATTTTATTCCCGCAACGGCGAACCGCTATTTCAAGAGCAAGAGTCGCGTAAAAAGGCGCTAGGCTTTGGTATACCCTATCTTCAGCGAACGATGAATGAACCACATTTTGACGAAATTGAGGGAAGATCTGCAAACACGTCTGACCAATCGAATGTTCAATGTTTAAAAGTTCTGGCAGACGGTCGTATTGTTCGGCGACGCAGCAGCAGTTGGCACCCAAACAGAGTAGAAGTCCGTTTATGGTGTTATGTTCCTGTTGAATTAGGCACGTTGCATAAGATACATAAAAATTAATTTGTAACCGGGAAAAATTGTTCCCCAAACCAAAGACGACAAAAATTAAATTTGGTAGTATGAAGTTATTATAGCGGTCCCGAAGCCGAGATTCATCACACAACAAGACACGCTTCATAAACGGTTAGCAGCAGACTGCCAAACAAGGAGGGATATGAGGGGGATATTACCCGTGTCTAAAGTCCTAAAAATTGATCGCTGGTTGCCTAATTTTGAGACAAAATGACGGGTTTAGTGGACATTTAGCTACACTACCACCGCATATTTTCAACTTTACCCCTAGCTGAAAAATCTGACCTTGGGGATCTTTGGTCGGCAGCATACATGTAGTAGGAGGGAAATGCTATAGAAACCTCCCAAAAATCTTCCATCATACGGCTAGCCATTGGGCGACCTCCCAAGATTTTCCCATCCTGTGGCTAGCCATATGGTAATCAAACTGAACCCCATACATTTGGTCGGTAAAAATACTGAAAAATGTTAATTTTTCGATGAAAAGTGTCAACTCTTGAGCAAAAAATGGTAAAAAACGTCATTTTCTCGACGCTTGCACATTCGCCTTGAAATGCATGTGATAGCTTATTCAATAGCATTCTTAATTCTTTATCAGTGCACATAATAATTGAATAACTAGTGCAAACTGTCGAAAAGTGAACTGCCCTAGTTCAATCCTTACACGCAATAAGAATACTGACTCAATACACATAAAACTTCCATGTGTTTTTCAGGAATCTTTCCATCATTCAGTCAGCTAAAACGAATGAACAACTACAATAGGTGTTTTGTACTCCCGAAAAAATGTAGGGCCACTGTAGTTGCAACTTTGGCCAGATTCGCACCTCTGACGCGCATCTAAGCGTCAAAAATATCAACTCAACCGAAATTGGAAAAAATTAAAAATGCGTAGACACGCGTTCATGTGAGTCAACTTGCGATGCTATGCTTCGACGCGTGTTGGTGTTCCCCATCACCATTGTGCACATGCTTGCGAGAGCTCCAGGAATACAAGCGATTTTTCGGGGAAGAGACCACAGAGAAGCCCATTTTTCAAAATGACAGGAGACTCGACAAATGCTAAGAAATGCATTTTATCGATCTAAAAATGGAATTCATTAATTTTTGCTTTGAAAGTCATAATTAACACAAAATTTTCACTTTTTGAAAAATTAAAGTTCCAAGGAAGGTCATTTTCGACCAGAAAATCTTTTTTTTCGTCCGCTGGCAGGATAGTTGTCGCGAAGTCGGGAAGGGTCGTCGACAACTGCCAATATGATCCAATTGTTTGGGGTAAGGGTCTAATCAGTAAATGAGAATCTCTAAGAATGGAAAAAATTCTGATTCTTCTAGTGAAGCAGCATGTTGCGATGGCAAGATTTCAGGTTTCCACTTCATCTTACTAAATGCACCACAAGAGAAAATTTCAAGAAACTTTAGATTTTGAGAAATTGGAAGCTGGGAATGAAATTAGCGGACTTCATTCGTTAAAAAGCATCACTTTTATTATCTTACCAATCCCCAGAAGTAGCGTTCTTTGGACTGGTCAACAATCTTTAGCGAAATCGAATGAAATTTTTCCGTCGAGGAAAGTGCGAAAGCGTGTTTCGCATTTTTAAACCATGTACGCCAAAATGAGGCAATTTGTTGTTGCGCCTGAGTAACGCATTGATCAGGATCAAAATGCCAATTAATGAACGTCGACGCTATTTCGTTATGAATCACCAGAAAACGTAACATTTCTGAAACAATTTCCGTCCCGTTAAAATAATCGCCGTTGCCTCTGTCAGAAACATTCGGATCAGAGAAATCGTGGTTATCGATATCCAATTTTTCGATCGACTTTATTATTTTTTCGAGACGATTTTGCCATGAATGCATTACGTCTTTCATTTTTTCTACTATAAAATGTATACTTTCGGCGTCGGGATAAGTTCGGAGTACGGATAATTTGTGTATACAATCGCAGAATAAAACGTCTGCAACTCCCGAATCGGTGCTTTGATCATTATCATTTTGGAAAAATTTGACAACCTTATTGGTAAACTAAACGAAAAGATTTATATGTAATATAGATTGAATCACTCTTTTTGATTTGAAAATTTTCACATCAGCGACGCCAAAGTGAGTTTTTTATTCTTCTCATATAACAATATAACTTATTCTGGATAACGAAGCAAAAAAACACGTTCTAGAGACGCTGAATGTTCTTATTAGAACATAATTATACTAGAATTTGTGGCTATTAGATTTAATTCATCGGAATTTCTCGATTTGACAACCAACTTATACATGTGCATAGGGGATCAGAGGAGCTAAACCAGAGCACCCCATGGAGGGGGGGGGTATGGGGGGTATTACCCCGTCTTAGATTTGAAAATTCATTTACTACCCCCATAAAAACAGCTCACTATACCAAAATTTTGGTAGACTTCATCCTCTCCCCAGTAGGTTATACTAATTCGAGAAAAATAGCAGAATGTGTGATTCTGAGGAATTACTCACTGCTCTTTTTGACACATTTACTGAGCAAATGATAATGGGAAAGTATGCAACTTCTGTGCCATATAGCGATTTTTAGGAAAGGATATCAGTACATTAATATATACTACTTGTAGGAAATCATTATAAATATAATTGGGAGATGAAATAATGACTTATGTATATGTGATTAATCAAAAAATCGCCCCTTGGGAAGAAAAACATTATGTTCTTAAAATTCTGCCTCTTCATGCTCTCCTTTCTTTTTCTCCGCTTCTGCGTTGGGTCTTCTGTGCGCGTATGGTTACCCAAGCTGTGGCATACTTTCCTGCTATGAGTTGAGACATGTGAGGTCTGTTGACGTGGATCAGAAGTGGTACTTGGTTTCAAACTCGTAGTTCATAGTCTAATGGGATTAATAATACTAAAGTGACATTCAGCATCAGGACTTTCAATTGGAAGCACTGTTCCAAGCCTAATCAGCGATGGGATAAGCCCATACTGCTGAAGATGCTGGTTGAAACAATGTTTCCAAACGTATGTTGTGCCCGATTCTTGAAATGTGCAGGAATCAGTTGGCACAACAGTCTTCAAAGTGTGACTATTCTGTACGTATAATTAGTGCATTAAAGTTGCAGGATTGGGAGCTGGAAAATGGAGTTGAACCAGTAAATGTTTTCTGACTGTAAAAAGCATAAAGTAGGGGCATGATTCATTTATGTAAGTTCTATGTGGTTAGAGTGCTACAACTCCTCCCTACTTTGCAAAAAGTTGGGAGCAAAAAAAAAAAGGTCACGGCATATTTCAAGTACTACCCTTTAAATGTACGATTTTACCCCTACCTAGATTTTCGACCTTGGGGACCTCTGAGCTAAACCCTCCTACCAAAGACCCTAAACACTCCATTCTGGTCCGAAAAAATCGTCAAACACACCTCCGTGAACTTTTTCGAAGAAAGTTTTTTTTTGATTTTTATGCATATTTTGAATGAAATGCTAGCTAAGTTTTTTTGCCTTTTTTCGCTGAGCCACCCGACTCGCCCTCGAAGTATAAAGGACCATTTAGCTGGAAAATTCTTGCCGTGCATGCCTTGACTAACTGAACGCTATTTAAATAGTTTCAACGCTCAATTTTTATTATATTATCACGGAAACTTCCGAACAGCTAGAATGAAATGGGATGGTAAATCTAAGAATTTTTGCGTCGTCAAAATTCCAAAAATAAAGTCTGCGCACCTCATGTTTTCGTAAGCAATGGAAAAATCTTTATCCCCATAACTAACCTGTCTGCTAGGGTATCCTCCGAGGGAATAAAAATCGGTGTAATTTTGCAAAGATACGAGTCCAAGGAGAAAATACTGCACATCCCTAAAAATGAAAAAACGATTATACACTCGAAAGAAGGAACACGAAAATAGAACAATGAAACGTAAAATTTATGATCGATTACGCAAGAGCTAAAAAAGAAGAATCCGACCTTTCATTCAAGTTCTAATGTCGAAATTCATTAATTTTTCTCGGGGCATGACTAATAAATGCAATTGTTCAAATCACAATGATATACTACTAACAAACAACATTTTCTGAAGCAAAACTCACAACTATTCGAAAATTATTATGAACCCCATTTCTCTAAACTAAAAAAATTAACCCTTATTATGGATGCAAGTTGCGACGGGAGATGCGAAAGATGTAAAAGTTTTAAGATGCAGGGTAATTAACATACACGAGTATAATTATTGGGGGAAGCGTATATATGTTATTAGGAGGAAGTGTTATAGGAACCCCCCCAGAATGTCGGCTATGTGGCAAACCATTGTTTCGCTGCGCTTCGAGACAAAATTTACTATTTTTTGAACCGTTTTCCCGGCTTTGTTGACAAAAGAATCGATTTTTTCCTCAATGCACATATCCCTTAACATTTTGGGGTATCTGTGACCCACAGACCTCGGCGATCCGTTAGATGTATAGTAATAAAACGAAAGAGATTTCAGAATTTTCACCTCAGTCGGAAATATGCCAAAAAAACAGGTTACACCTTAGCTATAAAGTGTAGAAAAATTAAAACTTATTATTATATCAAATTCTAAAATATCAAGTTTTTACCAGAACATTAGCTTTTTTCAGTATAACCACCATTCATGGGGATTCTATACTATAGCCCAAAGACAGTCGCATGATAGGCAAATATACTGTTAGGATCGTCAAGTCGTATAAGCAATGTACTTCCCGAAACTAGGAATTTAAATAATTTTTCTAAATTATGAAATTTCGATCTTCTACGTAAAAAATTTCATTTTTGCATAAATTTTGATTGGTGAAATCGTGAGCAACTTTTATCACAAAAAAACACTCTACATATATCCAGCAAATATTGATCTTACCAAGCTCTTATCAATGAATCGTCCGCCAAAACAAATTGTGTTTCTAAAGATCTGATCAATGGTCGATTTATTTTTTTCCTTAATAATCCATTCGAGCTTTTATTTACGTCACCCAAAGTTTTGACGGCATACGATAGTCGACCTGGACTCATGTTCATCAAACGATTGCAAAAATCGAACCACCATTGATCAAAATTTTCAAGAAATTTCGGGATCACAGACGGGTCGCGAGACGCTTGGTAGAGTAGTGTATCTTCACTTTTTGAATAATGTTGCGACGATTTATAAGCATTATTTTGTTTTGAGATAGAATTACTTTCCGATATGTTTTCAGAACGATCATACTTTCTAGCCGGAAAAGATATACTGCGTTCAAATTCTTCGAAATCTTCGCCTAAATTTTGGTTCAACCCTCGACCGTTCTCAGCGAAAAAATTTGACCTAGACGTTGAGATGCTAGACAAATGATTCAAAATTAATCGACGACGCGATAAGAACCCTGCTATATTGTTAATTTTGCGGGACAACATCGTCGTAGATTCTGAAAATGAAAAGATTCCGTTTCTTAGTCGTTTTTAATATGGATGACCCAATGATGCCTTTTTTGCTGGTGCCAGTGCCAACCCTGCTTTTTTACCCATTATGAGTTCTAAGTTTTTTTGCATTTGTCATCCATGTAAACCATTTATGAAAGAGTTAGATATACAATATTATTATGTTTTTTTGTTTTTTTGCAGATAACATTCTTTAATTCACTTTAATAATCATTTCTGAACATAACTTCAAATAGGCTCAACTGGACGCAAGTCGGTACCATTATGAGGTCACTCCAGTACCAGATGAGCCACTAGTAGTTCCCAGCATCTGATCAAAGTTCATGTCAGGGATAATTTGATTGAATAGATAGGTAACGGTCCACAAAAACGATCATTATCTTCAATAGTTTGATGCTGATTTTTTCTACTTACGTCATAAGAAAGCATATGCAGACTGAAATTAAGCTTGAGATAATTCATTGCATAAGATCCATATCTGTAACAGGTCCGACCAGTTAAGGGGGGGGGACGGTAAACACAAAATTTTAGGATGGAGGTCCCAACATTTCCAAAATTTTGGGGAGGGGGCCGAAAAACCCCGCAAAAAAAGTCGAAAATTCTTCAGAAAAAGGCCTAAAAAAGCCACTTTATTTTTTCCCATTTTTCCGAGTTTGGGGGGGGGTGGGTATAGGGCTTACCAAGTTAGGGGTGGGGATTCTGACATTTGGGTTTAGGGTTCGACCAAGTTGGGGGTGGGGGCCTCACCTCAAACCTCCCCCCAATTACAGGTATGATATGTAAGATCTATTTTCTACGAGATTGTGTCAACATCCGGTTTCCTACACTGATCTGGCATATCAATCATAAAGACCAGAGCACCCAAGGGGGTATAGGGGAATTATCCCGGTCTTAGGTTTGGAGATTCACTTACCATCCCAGTAAGAATAACTTACTAGGGATAGGACTGGTACGCGGATCTGAATCCGTCCTAATTTATAGATCCGAGTTCGGTCATTGGAATTTTATGAGATCTAGATCCGATTCATCGAATTTTCTGAAATCCGGAACCGACGCTATCGAAGACTGCAATCCGGTCATTATGGGAACTATATGTAAGAGGTCCAATCAGTTAGAGGGGTAAATCTAAAATTTTGGTTGGGTGGGGGTCCTGAATTTTCCAGAATTTTGGGTTGGTAATGGTGGGTCCCCAAAAATCCCAAAAGAAGTCAAAAAAATTTCGAAAATTTTCCCAAAAAAGGACAAAAAAGTTAATTTTTCCATATTGTTCCGAATTGAGTGGGGTTTTCGACACAGGTATAGGCTTCGACCAGTTGGCGGAGGTTTAACATTCGGGTGTAAGGTTTGACAAAGTTGTGGTGGGTCTCGACAACCCCTGCTCCAATTAGAGGTATGGCAGGGCCGTGCACAAGGGGGGGGGGCGGGGGGCGGCCGCCCCCTCCCCATTGAGGCAGTATGCACACAGTATATCCGCGTAAGACTAACATTTTCTGGGGCTATTCAGTGAAAAAATCTAGTCCGCCCCACTGTTTTTTTCCCCCAACTTGTCATCATAGAGGACTTAACCATCGATTTCTCATGTAATTCAAAGTCATTATGCTTTTGGATAGTTTGCTTGAAAGTTTGTTCCAATGCTTGTAGATTAAACTTTGAACTCGAAAATTTCAATTTTTTTCTCAATTTTAATGAATTAACGAGTCTAAAAACACCAGAAGGCTTGAAAAGGCTCAAAAACACCTAAATAAAGCGTCTGTGAGCATTTTTAAGCGAAAAAAATGACTTCGGGAAAATGGGGGAAAAATTTTGACCCCTTTACCCATTTGGGGAAAAGGCCCGGGGAAAAAAACAGTGGTCCGCCCCCCCCCCCCATGAAAAAATCCTGCGCACGGCCCTGAGGTATGGGTTTACTGTAGCCGATAATTTCAAATTCCGCTATAATAGTTACATATACGAAACTTTTCAAAGCGGATTTTCATTAAATCGCGTCATCGTAGAGAACTTCATCACCAGGGTCGGCATGTATTGGGTTTATGGGTTGATGGATTTCTTTGGGAGCGAAAATTTGACATTCTTTGGTTCCAAAAAAAATATTTTTTTCCATTTTGTTCTCAATATTACAAATTTCTTGCTGATTTAACAATAAATTGAGATTTGAGCCAACTGTAGTAAGTGCAATGCAGCCTCTTTTGACACTGAAATGAAAACAGATTTGAGATGAGATTACACAACAAATCAAACAAATCAGATCATTCGTAAATTTCAATTCAGGAATTTTTTACTACTGTTAAACTCGGTTCGTATGACTGTTCTATTGAGTTGAGTTAATCTGATTCAAAAGCTTAAGATTCACATTCAATAAATTTGACTTATGTTTGAATCGTTTTCATCAACAGCTTGTAGGCTGGCTTGAGCAGCCTTAAAATTTGGAGTAGACCACAGACTCTGGAGAGAGGCAGCTGGCAGCTTATTGAGTCCAAAAATTGGCTGAAAATGAAAGATTTTGCCATTTTTTGGCGGTAGCAGGCAGCTACCGCCAAAAGCGCGGTGAAATGGGTACCCCCTATAACACCCCTAACTTCTTTCTGGGGCTCTCACTTATCATCGTTAAGGCCTTGACGGTCGATTTCTCATGCAATTCAAGGTTATAATATTGAATAGTTTGCTCAAAGATTTTTCAAACTCTGAAAAATAAAATTTTTGTTCAATTTTAATTAATTAACAGCTCTAAAAACATCAGAATGTTTAAAAAAGCTTCAAAACACTAGAACAAAGCGTCTATGAGCGTTTTTAAGCGAAAAAACGACTTTGGGAAAAAACTCTGATCGCTGTTTCCCTGTTTGGGGAAACGATGGTCATTGATAGCCTATAAAGTTTGCTACGACGATACTAATATACTGTTCGGAGAGAACACATTTGCCTTCGGGTCAAATACGATTATTTCATTGTTTTTAAAATTTTCTGAATTTTCAGCCCCAAAAGTCTAAAAATCAAGCAAATTTAGTTTTTGAACAGCCAAAAATTTTGCGCTATTTGCTACAAACGCTCAAAATTCTGGCTGATTTTTTTGTGTGAAAAATCATGTTTTGGCACAAAAAAACACTACTCTAAGGTCTGAATCAACGTATACGTAGTATTTTTTGTGCATGGACATTTGTGCATGGAACATGCCAATTGGCACAAAAAGAATTTTCCCACACTAAAAACATAAACTAAGGATACTTTCACCGAACTAATTCGCATAAAAATCGTGCCTACTCTATTTTATCTAACCACGTCAGTGCGACAAGAAAAACTGATCGAGAAAACGGTTTATAAGCGATTCGAAAAATTCGGATGCTACGGGAATTCAGATATTTTTATAAGATAAGAATAATGAGATAAGAAAAAACTGTGCAAGTAGTTCACGACGACTCGAAAAGAAATGGAATGCTGAGAAAATTTAAATAACTCTAAAATTTTTCAGGAAGTTCACATTGATTTTTATATAAATATTAAAGAACAATGTGAAGACTAGTGAAAATAAAGTCGAAAATTGTATAAATTTTCGGTCGCAACAATGTACCATTACGAATTTTCTACTTGAATGAATCAAGCGTAAAAAGTAAGGATTTTAGTTTTAAATCCGAATGTGACTGAATGAACAGAGAATATTCACAATTTATTTCCATTCATCATTCACTGACAGCCTATAAAGATTGCTGCGACGATGTTGATACACTGTTCGAAGAGAACTCGTTCGCGTTCGGGTCAAATACGAGTAGATAATATTTATATATTTATAACCAGTGTTTTTTTGCCGAAAACTTTTTGCCCCATTTGAGGAAAAACCCCAAAAATTTTTTCCTCATGAAGAAAAATCCATTTTTTAGTTTCATTGCTTAAAAATCGCTCAGAATAATTTCTAATGTGTTTTTTGAACGTTTATCATTAACTTGCATCTTATTCCGCCGAAAAACCAACATTCTTTTGCAAAAAGTTTCGGAATTTTTTTACAAGTCGATTCACATCCCAATTCTGGTCCAAACTAGCATTTTCGGACTCCTCAAGATGCCGGCTATCCAGAAAAGTTCGAAAATCCTGGGGCTCAAGGCATTCAGGAATTCATTTGCAAAAAATCTGCACACATGTAACTACAGAAAAATTCTATCTACACTTCAAGCATCGAACTTGGTCCACCAGTCTATGGACTCGATGCTTTTACCACTACACAATTTCACTAGAAAGTATAAACAAACACTGTATTCATTTAAGACATTTGATACTATTTTAACTAACAACTTCATTTGGAAGAGCCTCAACAGCGCTGCACCCTCCTTGCGCAGCTGCTGTACCCTAAGCCTGAGCCTAAAGAAAATGTTGAAGGAAAAATAAATGTCTACTCACTAGTCACAGAAATCCATGCTCAAAATTAACAAACAACTCATATACAGTAATTAGGCTGAAGGCCGGGAACCTAATTTAGAAAAAGTTTCTAGCTATGACCTACTTGTAAATAAAAGTTTACATGAGCCAAGCAAGAGAATAATTCAACGGCATAACCTTCATTTCTTACATGTCTTTGACGACACAAAACAACCTAATTTCGACATAACCAGTAAATCAAACAGTAAACTTTGATAAAATGATAACAATGAAAAATAAAATTTTTAAAACTGATTCTGAACAGCTAACAATCTGACATAAAAGTTATGAACTTGACCACAGGGCTTTTTTCTGCACAAAGACGAGATTCCAATGTGCAACTTGGGAAAAATTTTGGCTGCACAGATAAATTCTTGGTTGTTCACTCTAGAATCAATAAATCAGCCTAATTTTATCGGAAACCCCGCCAAAAGCTAGTTTTCTTCTATCTCATTCGATTCACGTTGGATTTAGACTTTTAAAACCAAATTTTCTGAGTTGTGAAGAGAAAATTAAAAGACTGGTATGCGTAACTTGTTCGGCACGTTTCTGAGATTTTGATATTCTAAAACGCTGGAAAATGAGCCTTTTCAATTTTTATTTCCTAGACAGAAGGTTAAATTTTTCAGTGAATACAATGAATTTTCAGTCGGGCGGACTACAATTCAAAAACTAGGGAAGCAATCAAGAATCTTGATTCTTCAACCAGCAAGAATTCCCACTTGGACTCAAGATGTTTTAATCACACAAATGTCAAAATCTTCTTAAAGACTGCGAGAAGAATTTTGGAAAATACCCGAGAAATATCTCGCTCTTCGTCAAATTCGCAAAAAAACGACACATGATCAAACATTTATCCAAAATGTCTTGATAACTAAAAGCTATAAGCATTAGCTAGAATGACATTTTCTAACCGCGCACCGGAATCATACAGAAAAATTATTAAATAATGAAAATCCGGCGCGAACCGCCGGGAAATTTCAACAATTTTCAAATTTTTCCTCAAATTGGTGCCTAAGTACAACAAAATTTTTAAATTCCACAAAAATGATCGCTTGAGGGAAAAAACTGTTGCGCGGACTCGAAGCGCCGAAAATTTTTTGCATTATCGGCCCCTAAATGGTCTAAAAATCAAGGAAATTTAATGTCGAACAGCCAAAAATTTTGTGCCAATTGCACAAACGCTCAAAATTTTTTGTGCCATTCCAATTTTGTTGTGTCACACATACCCGTATCCAACATACATGCACATATAGGGGGCTAGGGGGTAAACCTCCAAACCTGAGACCCTAGCAACCCCCCCTGGCCTAAAAAAATCGTCAAACACCCTCCTGAACTTTTTCCGAGATCACTTCTTCGATGATTTTTGAGCATATTTTGTGTGAAAAACAAGCTTTCAGAACTTTTTTTTGTTTTTATGCTCACCGACCCCCCTACCCCCTGGATAAAAAGTCCAAGAACCCTCCCCCCTAGAAAATTCTTGCCGTGCATGTCTGGTATCCAGGATTTTCAAAAAAGGGAGGGGGAATTTTCCAAGATTTCATTAGAATCTACTGAATGAAAAGAAAATCAAAATCATTTAAAGACGACTTATTTTCAGTTAGTTTATGTGTGCTTGGATTAGTGTCTAAATTCTATGTTTGACGAAAAGTAAATATAATAATTCAATGTGTGAATTGTGATGTATAAATAAAATGATATTGCTGAAAATTTTTTTCTAAAAAAACTTTAGGGGGGATTCCCCCCATCCCCTCTAAATACGGGCCTTGTGCTAAAAACCAAGTTTTGACACCAAAAAAAAACACTGTTGAGGTCCACTGTTTTTTTCCAGGAACTTCTTTCCACAAATGTGGAAAGGGTTCAAAGTTTTTTTCCACAAGTGGAAAAAATTTGTTTGTCTTAAAATCCTCGTTTTCGCTTGAAAATGCTCATAAACGCTTTATTTAAGTGTTTTTGAGCCTTTGAAAGCATTCTGATAATCATTCTGAACATATATTTCAAAAATTAGATTTAAATTTTGTGTTCATAAATCGTAATTTCTAGAACATTCGAAAAATTTTAAAACCATCAATTTGTTCGTAACCTGTCATAAATTTGACCGAAAAGCTATGAGTCAGAAGCGTAGAAATTTTCCAAAAATATTTTCATGAAGCTTTTGAATTGAATTTACGCTACGAAAAGAACAAACGCTTCAAAAAGCTGAGAAAGCTGACGCGTTGATCTCTCTCAAAAAATCTATGAAGGAAAAAATGCGGATCTTCATCAAATATGAAGATATAATGCAAAATTGCCCATTAAACATGAAATAATACGTTTAAGATGATGAAAACTATTAAAGATTAAATGGTAAGTAAAGGTAGACATGTTAAAAGCCGCGCCTGAGCTTGGTTATAAACAATAGTAAGTTGCTCGTTAAACTTGATGCCTATGGTATAAGAGGTACATAGTACACTGAGATGGCTTCAAGCTTTCTTGGCAGGTAGAACCGAATGCGTCAAGCTGAACGACTCCTTATCAGAGATCAAATCTGTAATCAGTGGTGTCCCTCAAGGCAGTGTCTTTGGACCTACATTATTTCAAATTTTTATTAATGATATTACTGATCATAGGTCTAATAGCAAGGTATTCCTTTTTGCTGACGATGTAAAGATTTTCAACCTGGCTTTTGAAAAAGAAGTACTTCAACCAGTGATCGTACGGGGACCCCGACCCTGAAAAACCCCGACCGGGGGCTAAATTTTAGGAGTCGGGGTTGGGCGTTTTTTCGGGGGTAAAATTTTTCAAGTTATTCAAAAAATTATTGAACAAAAAATTTACGTCGTTGCTTTGTTTTTTAATTATATTATATATTACTCATGTTTATGGCCTACATATATTAACATGTATCACTCACTATCAGTTACCCACACGTCTACGTGTATTCTACCTACTCTGCACTGCAGACCCACCCTTCCATTATCGTGCATTATATCTCGCTCACATCGTTCATGCATGACACATCACATTTATTTGAGAGAGGCGTCGTACATTACACGATATTATTTTACTTTGTTAGGTACATGTTAGTATTACACACAGCACATACTATCAGCTGCACATTCAAACGATAGCGGTTGAATTTATTCCATTCATTAAAATTCAACACGCGACACGTGTCATTGCGTCATTCATAGTATTCTGTCTCTCACCTCTCATCTCACCTCTTACTAAACTAGAGTTTTATATGTAGGTCATTATTCTATCAGTAGCCGCGATTAGTTTAAGTTAGTTATACTCATATACATACCTACAAATTTGCATTTAGACTAGACTAAGTTTATTTCACGTCTTACAATCGCCATGCCGAAACAATCGATAATTTGGCAGCATTTCGATCCTTTACCGGATGATAAAGCAAAATGTCTGTACTGCAAAAAGGACTTTATGGTTAAAAACTCGTCGACCAAAGGCCTCTGGGATCACCTGAGTAGTAAACATAGCGCGGCATTCGCTAAAGCCAAAAAAGAAGATTTGAGTATCAAAAAAGCTAAAATCGAAGAATCGGAGCAAAAATCGAAAATTTATCAAGTTGTTATCAAGTTGCCCGACAGCAAAACACTGATGACAACAATTAGTATTGCTTGAGTTGAGGAATACTTTTGAATTGAATAAAAATGAATAAATTTTTGAAGAAACTCTCAAGTTATTTTTGAAACGATTGAATCGTTATTCATGATTATTTTCATCTCTAAATACCTAATTTCAGGTTTTTTCAACCCCGACCCCGACCCCAAAAACCGGGGTTTGTCAACCCCGACCCCGACCGGGGGCGAAATTCTGCCCCCGTACAATCACTAACTTCAACTCGATTTACTTCACTTAAGTAATTGGGCTGATTTGTGGCAGCTACCTATTTCTAGTGAAAAATGTTCGATACTTCACATTGGAAAAAACAACCCAAAAAATCCTTACTATCTAAATGGGGTTTCTGTTCCTGACTCGGAATCCGCTATTAAAGATCTTGGGGTCTTCGTTTCCGATAACATTTCTTCTGGTGCCCATTGTAACTTTATAGTGAATAAAGCTATGCGAGTCTGTTGCTTGATTAAAAGAAGCTTTTTTCGAAAGATAAATTTCTCTTAGCAAAAGCATTGACCACATATGTACGTCCTATTCTAGAATACAGTACAGTAGTCTGGAATCCATATCTCATTGAAGATATTGTGGCAGTTGAAAAAGTTCAGAGGCGATTCACTAAATGGGTTAGTATTGACAAATCATTATTTTATGATCAAAGATTAACTGATATGAATCTTATCCGATTAGAGACTAGACGCATTCATTTCGATCTAATTATGGCTTACTCCATCATCCGAAAATCTACTCTACCAGTCGAAAATTATTTTTCCTTCTGTACAAATCCTACTAGAGCCAGAAACTCATTTAAACTCAACATAGGCAATTCTCATCTCGACGCTGACAAATATAGCTTTGCTAAACGAGTCGTTCACACATGGAACACATTACCCGACCACGTTGTAAAAGCGACAACAGTAGAATCTTTTTCTCGAAAACTTAAAGATATCGATTTTTCTAAATTTATACGAGGACAGTAATATGATTTTTTTCATTTCTGTGTTGATTTATTTTTTTTCGTTCATCGGGGCGCGCGTACATGTACTTCTGTACCTGCATGCCTCCGTATGCAAATTAATTCGTATTGTCTTTCACTCACTCGCTGTATTGTTTGATCTTTCAATATGCTAACAGTTTCACATTGTTCTTTATTTCGTACTGCATTAATAACCAATAATCTCGATGCTTGTTGTATTTTTTTTCCAGACTAACATGTGTTTTTGTTTTTTTCTCTTCGTTCGAAAAATAAATTTTTTCTTCTTTTTCTTCTTAATAACGATAATAAGATTTGGACCTCCTGAAATGCACTAAAATGCATCTCTTCAATATGAAAACCCCAAATTTTTCTTCCACATTTGTGAAAAAACCTCAAAAATTTTTTCCACATTCCAGATTCCAGATTATTTTTCCACATTATACTTATAGTCAGCGTTTTTTTTGTGCACGGACATTTGTGCTAATTGGCACAAAGGGCCGAAAAAATTTGTGCCAATGGCACAAAAAAATTTTCACTCCAAAACCGTACTGTAAACCTTAAGAAAGTTTTGTGCCAAAGGTTTGATAAAAACATAACTAAATGTTATACTTTTGCCGCACTAATTTGCAAAAAAATCGTGTCAAATTTTTTTTTTCTTAAGCACGTCGGTGCGATAAGAAAAACTGATAAAGAAAGCAGTTTATACGATTCGGAAAGAAATCAGATGCTGCGAGAATTCAGACATTTTTATACAATTTTTCAGGCATTTTACATTTTTCTTTAATTTTCGGCTACGGATTTCTTCTTAACACCGATGTAAATAAATTAAGGGTGGCCCTAATGATTTTTCCTGAAAAATACTAGAACGGAAGTTACGTCGCGTAAATTTTTGGTCGAAAAATTGCGCCAACAAGATAAATTTTTCTGTTCGTCGAATCAAATACCAAAAATAAAAATTTCGGTTTACGATCAAACTGAATGAACAGTCGAAGTTAACTAATTCATTTTTCAATCATTGACAATCTCAAAGTTTGTTGCGATCATACAAATCTATTAAAGAATACAATTCTTTCATATTCCTGACTCTTGACTAAATATTACACTTGAGTTATTGACTCGGCGCGTAGCGCCGAGAAAATTTTGCGTTTTCAGCCCCTAAAATGATTAAAAATCAAAGAAATTCGGCATTTGACTACTCAAAAAATTTGTGCCAATTGGCACAAACGCCCAAAATTTTTTGTGCCAAAAACCATGTTTTGGACAAAAAAAAACACTGCCCCAACCCCCCCCCCCCCCCCAAGTACAGGTATGCATTTTGCGTTTTCAGCCCCTAAAATGACTAAAAATAAAGGAAATCATCAAAAATTTTTTTTGAGCCAAAAACCACGTTTTGGCACAAAAAAACACTGCTTATAGTCATACCTGTAAGACCTCCGACCAGTTGGGGGGGGGGGTAAATCCGAAATTTTGGTGGGGGGGTAGGAAAAAGTCGAAATTTTTCCCAAAAAAGGCCAAAAAACATACACTTTTTTGAAAATTTTTTTTTTTCCAAACTGGGGGGGGTTGGGGGGGGAAAATGATTTTGGGTATAGGGTTGGCCGAGTTGGGGGGGGGTCCCCCCCCAAGTACAGGTATGCTTATAGTGCAAATGTGGAAAAAAACAGTGGACACGGGCGTGCATGACAAGAAATTTCGGATTTGAACAGTATATCCTTCTCCTCTATTCTCGGCTTATCTATATAGAACTACTTGCGTAAAAAATCGCAGAATACACAATCTCCAAATGCGGTTTCCTGCAAAATCGGAATCAAACGCCCTAGAAAATTAAGCATATCCCGGGAGTTGACTGTCGCCAGATTGACTAAAGTGTTTGCGGTAGTTGCGACCGAAGTGAAGTATTTTACAATTACAGCACTGAACAATTTTACAATCTTGGTTTAGATTTACAATCTTATTTCTCACTTCCCATCAAATTTCACAAAAATCACTACTGCCGTCTGAAAACCTCTCTTTACAATATGACCGAAATCGGCGTGGTTGCCGACGAATACTTTCAACAATTACAGTAAGGAAGATAAATATAAAATTTCCACTCTACCCGCCGTTTGATATGCTTATCATTCTTCACACTGGCAATTGGCAGAGATTTGGTCCACAGCTGCGGAAATTTCATTGACCGGTTACCGCAACGTTTGTCCAACGCCAAAGACACGGTTCTCGATGCGAAAGGTATCGCGACACGATGGTTGACGGATTTTTGGCGAGATTTTTCCGACAACGTGTTCGATATTAGTCCGATGGGAACCAGTTACGAGGCTTACAAGTGAGAGAATATTAGTTAAAGACGTGATGAACGAGGTTCCTGGATAACAAGTTACTGTAACTCGCAGGTTTCGATTCACTACAGTAAATTGTCTCATACCTGTAAGAGGTCCGACCAGTTGGCGGGGGGGGGGGTAAATCCGCAATTTTTTTGGGGGGGTGGTCGAAAAAAGTGGAAAATTTCCCCAAAAAAGGCACTTTTTTGCCAATTTTTTCTAATTTTTCCACGTTTGGGGGGGGGTAGGAGGGTTGGCCAAGTCGGGGGATCCCCCAGCCCCCCTACCCCAATTACAGGTATGAGTAGTCTTCCAGGATAGCATGAGTGGCAAATTTTCGGCACTTACGTACTTTATTGCCTATCGAGTTTTTAAAAAGTTTTTTTTACACACATGTATATAAAGCCTAAGCCCAAAGCTAACGCTAAGCCTAGTCTGTTTAAACCATACAACCTTTGCGTAAAAAACCTATAAAAAGTTCGATGGGCCATAACGTGCATAGGTGCACACTATTCTACCATACAAGAATAACAGTTGCTGCAATATATAACACAACTACTGTTACTACTACTTCTGTTACCACTACCACACATGTACAGCATAAAAAATTTGGGGGTCAGACCCAATTATTTTTCAGAAGTGTTCGGAATTCAGTAGAACAATTTTACCACCACCAAATTCCATTAACTTCCCGTCATAAACATAAAGTCGAGGCCTAAGCTTAAGCCTGAGAATGGGCCTAAGCCCAAGACGCGGCTGATTATGTACATCAAACATTTTATTATATATTTCAAAAATGTGGTGGTAGTACTAATATTGTAGAAGAGATCCTCTTACAGCAGAGGTACACAGAAACGGGTACGTATTTTTCGATAACACGTAATAGATCACTTGAAAGAGCAATTAATTCTATATGGAATAGTTCACTAAAAAAAGGTGTGGCCACCTTTAGCTTCGCGGAGCAACAAAATTTAACGGCAAAAAAGACAAATGTTCAAAAAAGTCCGTGGAATCTTGAAAAGCTCAAGTGAACACCCACAAGAAGTGGGGCAGTCTCACTACAGCTACTGTCTCGCTACAGCCATCAAACTATCAACAGGTGTTCCACAGCTAACTGTCACTTAGCAACTGTCTCATTACAGCCACTCTCTCGCAACAGCCACCAACGATTTAATGGGTCATAGGATGAGGTATAGATGGACCACCAGTAGTTTTGACCAGAGATGCCGTAGATATATCGGACGACTTTCGAAGGAAGTCTCGGTTTGCTTCTAAAATGAAGCAACGTCCAAAAACGGATTTCAGAGCTAGTACGTTTCATGACTGCAGAGCCGAGTTTTTACACCCCCTCCCCTGATACCTTAAAATTTCTGAGGCAGCCTATATCTGTGGCGGACACTCTTCATAATGAGACTTGGTACCACTAGCTAACACAAAAAGCACATTAGAAGAAATAAATGAACGGTGCCTTTGTGTCATATCTGTAACTGGGGGGGGTGTGGGGGGACCCCCCTAACTTGACCAACCCTGTACCCACCCCCCACCCCCACCAAACTTGGAAAAATTAAAAAAAATTGGCAAAAAGGTGCCTTTTTTGCCCTTTTTTGGGAACATTTTCGACCGCCTCCCCAAAAAATTTCGGGTTTACTCCACCCCCAACTGGTCGGACGTCTTACAGGTATGCTTTTTGTGTTATTATAAGTTCGTCTTATTGTCAAAAAATACGCCTGTCAATGAGGCAAAAGCCCAGAGAACCATGTGATAATTCTTGAATACTGTTATGCGTTTGCTTGCCTTTGTAGCTTTATATAGAAACTAACACAAAAGTCGGAAATTTCAAAAGGATGATCTAGAAACTTGTCAATATGTGAAACTTATTTGATTGATAACAACGACAAGCAAGAAAAACCCGTTACGTATTCATACAATTAGTATTATCAATAAGTAGTTTTAGCAGATAAGCGTTTATAAAAATATTGAAAAATATCAAATAGCGAATTGAAAATTGATACAAATATTGAAAAACCGAATTTTAGTCCTTTATTTTTCAGACAATCTTGGTGGCTGTAGCGGTACATTCACAAGTTGTTCGATTGGTAGTTAGTGGGGTGCCTATAAACATTTCGGAGGCTATAGTGAGACAGTGGCTGTAGTGGGACGGTGGTTATTGTGAGACGGTGGCTGTAGCGAGACACAATCAGCTGATGCATCAAGTAAACGTTGATCAACTGACTTCTTCGAGATAGCTGTGACCTGATGAGTTGACTTTTTCAAGCGGTTGGCCATCCAAGATTGATTGATAAAGCTACCATGGCAAAATGCCGAAAAATTGCCGTTATTCTATCAGTCTCTTCTCAAATCAGAGTCCCCGACTTGGGATATGACGAAAATCAACCAAAACAAAGTTTTTTCGATACAGAAATTGGCGCTCTATATAATGGTAGCAAACGATTTACAATATGACTCTACACTATTTCTCTAACCCCCCGTGCACAGGAATTTTCGGACACCCGGCATGACTACCCTACATGCGCAGGGCCAAAAATCTGGTATGGGTCTGGGAACACTATTCTTGGACAAAATCGAAGACATTTCGAATTTTCTATCAAAAAAGACGTCTTCTGCTGGGAGTCCAGCCAAATCTGCTGGGGGGTCTAGATCCCCAGCAAACACCCCGCATGTGCATGATAATATTACTTACTAGTACCACTGGTACTACTGCTACTCAACTACTATAACTACCATACATGCACAGCATAGAAATTCTGCTGGGGGTCAGCCAGAACAGGGGTGGAACACAAAATTTTTTTTCGTTCATGATAACGAAAAGAAAGGTATTCTAACGTCCGAACAGCATATTCTTACAACTATATTAGTCAGATATGTAGAATAATTATCTTAGAATTCACTTTTTAAAGTTAATGTGTTTTTTTAAAGTTTTTAAAGTTAATAATGCTACGCCTTTGGGATCAAGTATGCCTTGTTTAGAAAAATTGTTAAACTACAGCATCATTTCCATTTTTATGATGACTTTCTCTTCTCTCTTGCTCATTTTTCTACATCAATTTCTCAATTATTGCTGGGGACGTCAAATCTGCTGGGGGTCAGTAAGAATCTGCTGGGGGTTAATAAAACACTGCTGAGGGTCAAACCCCCCCCCCCACGTGCATGTATGATAACTACCACTATAATTTATATTAATACTACTATAATTTCTATTACTACCACTACTGTAATACATGGCAGAGTAGCAAATCCTAATTTTAATCCATAGTCGAGCATTGAGATCACAAAAATTTCTTTCTAGATATTGTGTTGATCATTTTACTGACGTCTTATTTTTCTCTCTTCTTTAGAGTCATTATGGAAATATATCTTTGGGTGTCCTTGTGTATCATGGTCGCCTCGTTCGGCTACTTTCTGGGTAGCACCCTTTTGGCGTCCATGCTGGCATCAATTTTCAACACAAATTACGCAGTTTTGATCTCTTTCGTTCTATACCCAAATCACGGATTCTACACTTTGTAAGTTTAATTTTGTTCAATCACAGTACACTTTCCTCAGACAATAGAATGTTGTTAATAACAATGAAAGCTAATTTACTTTTCTGTCCGTTAAATATCTCTACGAGATTTTCATTTGTAAAAATGTGTACGCCAATTCTGATGCGATCGAGAAAAAAAATTATCAGTAAGAAAGAGATTATATTTCAAAAAGACGTCCAGGAGTTCAGAACGTCATTAAAATCTTAAAAATTTTGCCTGGAGATTAAGATTTAAATTTTCATTATTTCTCAGTAAAATTTTACTTGATAATTCACGTAAAATGAACTACAATGATGATTTCTTAAATTCATGTACATATTTTTCAGACGCAAACTCGGAATGGGACTCGAAAGTCGAGCCTTAGTGAGTAAAAAAGCTTTGTTATACGTTTTTATATATGCTTTTAGTAGGATTAAATTCGGAAATTTGGTCCCATTATCAGAATTAAAAAAAAAACTAAATTTAACTCCTATTTTAGTCCACAATGTATATACAGTATATCTGACTATAGTCTATTTTTCTTGAAATGCTTCTAAATAACGAAAGTGGAAAGCAAGTAGTATTTCAGATTTTCACGCTTTGTTGATAAACAATACATGATAAACAATACATCATAAACAAATGACTAGAATGAGTGTTGAAGTAGCAGAGTACATAAGATAGGACACCAAAGTTAGATGGGCGCCAAAGTGAGGCTGACAACGTGAGACTGTACCGTTTACTTGAGGACCTGAAATTTTCATTTCATGTTGCTTCAGTTCGTACTGCATTATGCTTTCTTCGGCTCAATGATGATGGGCTACGCCTTGCGCAACTACCAATTGGACTTTATGCCCCCGCCAGCTTTTGTACACCCGTTGGTCATCGCTTTATTGACTATCTACGTCGGACCGTTGATGGGTCATTTCAGCCGTTTGGCCTTGTTTGCCGTGGTTTTCACGTCCAGCACGCTGGTATACGTTTTTCTAGAGAGCAGCACGCGCAACGCTAGTGCAACCTACAACATTTGGGCGGCGATTTTGACTTTGGTCGCCGTCGTCGACTTGCAAGTAAGCATAATGAAAATACAGTAATCCGCGAATTACGGCGCACGTATTTCTTATGAAATCATGAGTGTCTTACGTACGTTGTGACTGGAGCGAAAATTTTTAGTTTTCATCTAGCAACGCGGAATCATTTCCGCATGAGTCGTGGCCGTATGTACATGGGATGGTGTGGAAGGTCTGGGCCCCAGCAGGTTTTGATTGACTCCCAGCAGATTCTTGCTGATCGCCAGCAGATTCTGCTCTCCAGCATTGATCCGGAAAATTATGAAGGAAGAAAAAGACATAAGAATGAAAATGATGCTGCAGTTTAACGGATTTTCTCAACAAAGCATACATATTTCCAAAGGTGTTACATTAGAACCTATAAAAAAGCAGTTCAAGTGAATATCTTCTCATATTTGACTAATTTAGATGTAAGTATTTGCTGCTTCGATGTTAAAAAATCTGTTTTTGGTAATCAAGAAAGGAAGAAAATTGTATCCCACCAGCCCGTCCAGTTTGACCCCCGGCAGAATTTCGATGCTGTCATGACGAAAAGTTTTCGTTGTGACCAAGCTTCACACATCGTAGCAGCAGCAGAAAGATACGGTATAGTTTAGGATTCGTTTTTGATGTGTTTTCCTTTTCCTCATGTGAGCGATTCCCAAATGAGCGAATTCCCGATTGTGCGATTCCCAGATGAGCGATCGAAAATGTAATAACACTTTCTTCCTATTTCGCATCTTTATCATATATTTTTCTTTGTTTTTTTTCTTTCGTTTTCTGTGTTTGTCGCTTACGTTTTTGTTTATGTATGTTTTTACGTTTTCGTCTTTTATCTCAGCTTTCTTTCATTTGTTCTTGTCATCTACTCTTTTCCTTTTTGCTCATGGAAGAATACATTGCAGTTTTCATTTTTAATAACTACAGTCTCGCGTTTAATTCTCATACATTTCGGCATGCTAAGTGTTTCATCGTTGTAGATGTAAATATCTTTATAAAAAACATAAACAATTCAATGCTGGAAGAAACAAAAGATGGAGAAAAAAAACGTCAACAAATTGGATGCGTTAAGAATAAGTGAAAGTATGAAGTAAAGTATCAGGAAAGAAAGGAAACATGAAGACAAGTGACAAAAAAAATTAAGAAACATAGAGAAAGCAGCAGGAAAGAAAGAAAAATAACGGAGAAAGAACAATAAAAGAAAGGATCAGGAGAATAAAAGAGAAAGGAAGAAGTAAAATCAAAAACTAAGATAAAAAGTAAGTACGAATGAATAAAAATCACACAAGGAAAAGATAGATGGGAAGTGTATAAGAATTCTGGATACTATGGTTATTCAATATGACTACTTGCATTGTTTCATGAACAAAAAAAGTCGATGACAAAATAAAAGAAAATGAGAGAGATGAGAATGTGAAAACGTGTATATTCTAAAACATGAGCAATGCACACAGAAAACGAAAGGAAAGAGACATACATATAAAGCAGAATACGAGATAAAGAAGGTAAAGATGAAGAATATGTTATCACATTCTCGATTGAGAATTGCTCATTTGGAAATAGACCGTTTTTCGTATTGAGTTTTCGATCTTGTTCTTGACCGACATGACAAAATTTAGAGGAATATTGTCAAAATCTGTAAATTTTGGTTTAAAGTCAATAAATTTCTACATAAATTCGACGTTTTCGAATTTCGTAGGTGTTATGTCGAAGTTTATATTTTGAATCAGTGATCATGGCCAGGTATCATATAAACACAAGTCGATCCACTGATCCAGTTAACTAATGCATGCTGGTAAATATTAAAAGTGATGGAAAGAAATATTTTTACCGTTTTCTCCTAAACCGTGTGTCGTATAGTACAGGTGAAAAAATGAGTAAATTTGAGAAACAAACATACTAATGCTACATAATGCAATCGATGTAAAAGATTTACGCATTTTCGAACTTTTTAGCCTTTCGTATACATGCGAAGCGAATGAAGATCCGCTGTTGAAACAGCTTGCCGAAAATGTACAAAAAATACGTTTTTTCTCACAATTTTTGGAACTTTAGAAAATGTGACTTTCACATGCAGACGTGAAAACAGCTTTCTAGCACTAAATCGTAGAGACTTTCGCTTTTCTGGTTCACTGTGCATTGGGTATCTTACTGACTAAATTCTTGAATTACATTTTCCGCGATTGTATTGACTGAAATGTGCATATAAGTCGTTTTTATAAAATGTTTTTAAATTTAAAAAAAATTGTGCGTCTCGTTGAATTCGTGGATCCTAACCTTTGTGTGGGATTCTATATTGCATTTATGCTCGTAATGAACCACAGTCCTAATCAAAATATACGAAAACTTATCTAGAAATGTTTCCTCTTTAAAAGTTTCTTATCAGGCTTGGCCCGGACTACTCTCGAGGTTCTGCTTATCTGTTTCGTGGAGGCATATGGTTTGCTAACCGAGGCGTCGTTTTTTATGTGGTTCGCTAGCAGAGAGCTGTGGTTTACTTTTGATCAGAATGGTCAACAGGAACTTGATCAGCATTTTCAAGCGAGCTTAGCGGTTTCTCAAACGACACTAATAAATAAAAATACAAACATGGTTGCTCCAAATTAGCATTTTTCTCATAAAACAAACTGCATAAAATATAATAAAATTTTGAAACGGTTGCTCTTCTCGCAGTCTGATAAATTTCCAGGTCATAGAAAATTAATATAAAAATTGTAGAAAGGTTGAAGTATAGAGATTACAGAACTATATCAATTATAGAAATATAGAAATTATGGAATATAATTGGTATCCCATCCTTTACTTTTATAAAAATAGACTACCTTATTGCTGTATTTATTTAGGATAAAGATAGTTGGTATTTTTCATAGACTAAATCTGAAAGATATAAATTTTTTGGTAGAAATTTTTAACAAAAAAAACTGTTAAAAATCTTAATTTTTTTTATGCTTTACGTCATAAATACATCTTTTTATGGTTTTTTAAAGAAATTTTCTTCAATGACAAGGGGGTTGTCCCCAAAATCTTAGATTTTTTCAAAATAGTGTGTTATCACGGTTTATTGTACTTCCATTAATGTGACACAAATAATAATCACTAATGAAACCGTTTTTGATTAAGGCGATTTATCCTTATAATTTTATGAATTTTTCCATATTCCTAGATTTCCATTTCAACAAACTTGTACTGAAATTAATTACAACATTCTTCGTGCCTGTAGCAACAAAAAGAATATCCTTGTTAGTTGTTACAACCCCAGTGACAGCTTCGTCAGAAAAGTCGTTTTTTACTCTAAAACGAATTTGAACATAAGCTCTTCATGTCTACCGATCACTTATCCTTATTGGCCATCCCATCTACTCAATGGAGATGATTCATTTGGAGAGTGTTGTGGGCTTGTTTGTTGAGAAAACAAGATGGCTTTTCTTGAAATAAAAGTGAACTTTGTCGGAAAAACACTCACAAAAATGAAAAATTCAAGTGAAATTTTTTTCTACACTTTTTATTTATACCTTCTCATGTTAGAGCTCAGTGGAGATACGTCCAAACAGACGTCAGGTATCATCAACTCAAAATATGGAAAAATGGTCATTTTTCCCGAAAAAAAATCCTTACACACCCAACAAAATTTTGGCTACGGTCTTGGTGACACCTCCTCCCAAAATTTTAGGCAATCCATGATCCTGCTCATGAAAAGTCCCACCAGAACTTGGAATTCCATTACTTGTACGGACTGTAGCATCATTATTGATTTTTTTGCAGTATACCATTGGGAGAAGTTTCCGCGAAGGCGTCAGCATCAGTTCGGATCAATTGAGCACGTTGACTAGTTATTTGATCGTCGGAGCCCTATTGACCTACATTAATGGCAAAAAAGTCGGCGGTGGTAGCAACGAGCCGTGATTAACTTTTAGAGTTTTTGTCGTTTGTGTGTACTAATAAAATGTTACCATGATCCATTCATTTCGAAATGATCGATGCTGCGAGGTGGCGGCCAAACTTTTATCCAAAATTATGCAGGACATGTTGATTATATTCAATAAATCCTCTTTTCATGATACGGAATCCTTGGTGGTCACTCTTTTCAACCACTTCAAGATTATGAAAATTGGTTTCCTGGTCTCTAGTGAGGCTTCGTTTGCCAAAACTCTACCCGATGTATCGGCGTGTCCCCAATACAGCGAAACTCATAACAGCGATTCTCATTTCAGCGAAGTCTCAATACAGTGATTCTCAAAAGAGTAAATCTCAATACAGCGAATAGTAAAAAGTTTTATGCATCACGCACACATCATTTTTATAATAAACATGCAAATTAGGTATATTAAAATCGTTTTTGCCAGTTGAAATTGTCTATTTTTGGTTGCATTTGATCATCTAAGTTTTGCTAAGGATTTCCGATTAAAATTGTTTTGTGTGGAGCTTAATTGAAAAAATAAGTAAATTAATGAAATGAATAAAACAAAATAAAATAAGCAAATAAAATGAAATGAATAAAATAATTAAGCAGTAAAGGGCAAAACAAAAAACAAATAATAAAGAAACGAAAAGCAAAATAATGTAAAAAAGTAGTTAAAAAATAGAACAAAAGTACACGACCTGAAAAAATTAAACAAAAAGAACAAAAAGTGGTTCAAAATAAGAAGAATATAAAAGAGAATGAGTCAATAAGGGAAAAAAGAAACAAAAAACATGCATGTAGATATGTTAATAATGAACAAAACATAGTATATCGTGAGAACACATGCTATAGAGCCATGATGTCAGAAATCTAGTGATTCGGCCGAAATGTGTGACAACCAGCATCCACCAGATCGAAATGGAGGACCGAATAGGCCATGCGCCAAAACGTCTACCCCGTCCAATCTCCATTTTCCCATTCTAAAGATAACTTTTTTTAAAATCCGTTATTTTGAGAATCCGTTCTGAGATTTCGCTGTATTGAGAATTCGCTGTTCTGAGAATCGCTGTATTGACACGTCGCTGTATTGAGAATCGCTGTTTTGAGACATCACTGTTTTGAGTCTCGCTATTTTGAGTTTCGCTGTTGTATGTTTCGCTGAATAGGGGTGAAACAGCTGCGTCGATCATTTCGAAATAAATGGAGTATGGTGCAAAGAGATGTTAAGGACGTTCATTAACAAAATGTCAAAAAATCAGAATAATCCAGTGATTCAATGTTGCTCCGTTGAAACCGCTTTCAAGTCTGTAAATGACTCAATAGTTAAAGCAAATCGCGTCAGGAATACAAAACGACAAATGCCCTCTTATTGCAACTTCGGAGAAACATAGAACTTCCGGGCTCAAAATATTCACGGAAAAACGGGGCTTTACTACACGTTTCTTATCAAAAAACTGGCTTTAAAATTCAAGATCGGTCTCCGATCAGATGCCTGCAAATTGGACTTGAAAAAAAATTGTTACCACCATACATGCACAGCATAGAAATTCTGCTGGGGTCAGCAAGAACAGTGGGTGGAATACAAAATTTTTTTCATTGTTGATAACGAAAGTAAAGGTGTTGCTTTTCTATTATCCAAGCAGCATTATTTTTCAACCTATATTAGTCAGATATCTGAAATTATTTGCTCAGACTGCACTTTTCAAGTTTTAATTTTACTTTCTTGGAATCAAGTATGCTTTGTTTAGAAAAACTTTTAAACTACAGCATTATTTTCATTTTTATGACGACTTTTTCTTCTTTCTAGCTTAATTACTTCGTCATCTTCTCAGTCATTGCTGGGATAGTCAAATCTGCTGGGGGTCAACAAGAATCTGCTGAGGGTCAATCAAAGCCTGCTGGGAGTCAAAACCCCCACCCTTCCACGCGCATGTACCTCATGCAAAAAATCGTTACCTTTGAACATGATGCACAACATTTTTTCAAGATGAATCGCAAAAATTTCAAGGCGCATTGTAAAAAATCAAGATGTAAAAGTTTTTCGATGTTCGACTTTTTTTCGAGTGCACCGCAATTTTTCAAGTTAATCTTGAAAAAAATCAAGATCTCGTCTTGAAAAAATCATGATCCCAAATTGAAAAAAAATCAGTATCCCATCTCGAAAAAAATATGATAGGCAGCGCATCAAAAGATGCATATTTCTTAAACTAGTCAATGAAAAGCGTTGCCCCGCTCATAGATTGAACAGTTGCGAAGGTCAAACATCGACTAAGAATCTGGAGCCAAGGTTAAACAATCAAATTCAAAGTTAAACCCCCTGAATATTTTTGAAGACAGTTTTTTGAAGCATATTTTGTAGGAAAAACATGCTTGTGTGGCTCTTTTTTTGGTTTTTTGCCCACCCCTACACCCTTGATGAAAAGTCCGAGGAACGTCCTCCTGGAAAATTCTTGGTAGATGGTAGATGTCTGGGGTAGATGCTATCAGAGCACGAGCTAGGTTTAGTCGTACCCCCTAGAAATTAACGTATATGTACAAAGCGGCATCACCTAGACTTTTGGCATATGAACTAGGTGCAACAAGGACAAAAATATTTTACAGGGTAGATTTAGCACAGACAAATTACTGCCCTAGATCTCATAGATATATTAAAATATCTATATAATGTTCGGTATACTTATCAGGTCTGATTCCGTATTCCACATCCAATAAATACTCAACCATAAAGCGAGTTCATGCATGGGTCGATACATCTTACAGAAAATTACTGGAAGGTGCAAAAATTTCCAACTTTATGGTACCGTAGTTCAGAAAATCTTATTTTTTATGCAATATGAGCATTACCTTAAAGCATACGAGACTTTGATGTCTCATTTTTGAAATAAATGAAATTGAGAATTTTCCACAATAGAGGTCGCAATTATCAGAAAATTCATTTAAAAGATGGAGTTCATACAATAAGTGCCGCGACCCTCTAGCAGTATATGAATTTCCGCAATTTTTTGCCGGCAGATAGAAGGCATCGTTAACTATTTACTGTATAGGGAAATTTTTGGTAGTTCTGAGCAGATACATATTGTGATTTTTGGGGAAAAAATGACATTTTTTGCTTTCCAAATTTTTTGTATCGAGCACTGCTGTATTCTTAATACGCTCTTTACACTAATAAATCTTACAGTAAATCGTAACATTTACCTTTATTGGGTAAATTTAGAGAACACGGTATCAGGCGCACTTAAACCTAGAGTCGAAAGGTGTGTATGTCAAAAATCGAAAATGTTCAACTATTGTCTTGCTGCAGCTACGCGAGTTTTGACTTTCAGACAAAAAAAATATCACTTTCGTCCTAACGTATCAAGTTACACCAAATATGTGATTTTCAGGTGGTGTCAATTTTTTACTTATCAAAATTAAGTTGAATCGTTCTAGAATTCGTGTCTTAAATTATCTTTATTCTTTTCTACAAAAGCAACATTTTTGTGTCATCTATTGTTTGAAATTTTCTTAACATAATCAGCACCGATTTCAATCGCCTTTTCTGTCTTTTGCTGACCAGCCACATTGTGTGAAGGTGTACAACTGCTGGTCGTTACAGTCGAAGATGCGATCATCTTGCCACTAGTTTTTGTTTCATTAGGGTCTGAAAAAAAGAAAACGCTCGAACAAAGTGAGATAACAATTTAAAAACACACAAAAAACGAAGAAAAAAGAAAAAGCAAAGCGAGCAACATTAAAGAGCAAAAGATATAAAACGAGAAAGAAAAAAATCACATGCATAGATGAATAAAGAAAATATAGAAGAAAATAGAAGTAATAACTACAGAAAAAGAAAAAATAAAAATAAAAGATGAACAGAAAAGATGTGGAAAAAAGTAGTAGAAAAAAATTGTAATGAAAAATAAAAACTGGAATAAAAAAGAGAAGAGACAGGTATGGAAAGACTAGTACAACCGTAATCA
This sequence comes from Romanomermis culicivorax, assembly GCA_963922205.1. Taxonomy (NCBI): domain Eukaryota; kingdom Metazoa; phylum Nematoda; class Enoplea; order Mermithida; family Mermithidae; genus Romanomermis; species Romanomermis culicivorax. The sequence goes on along the minus strand of CAWUHX010000297.1, from coordinate 26,897 downwards.
GAAAAATGGTAAAGAGCAAAAAATCACCCTGAGTTATCGTCTTAGTTTGGTCTTGAGATAATTTGAGCCCGCCGTCTTGTGCCATGAGTTTTTGGTGAACTGCGTCTGCGCTCGCTTTGGGATGATCAGAAAGATCAGATCCGGCAGCTGAGCCTGGTGACGCTTTCCAGTCGAACCCCGGCTTGAACAGGATCTTCAACGGCTGCAATAAAAAGAAGCTATGACTTTTTGACAGCTGTAAATCAGGTCTACAAGACCTAGATGAACCATCAACCGTTATTTTTTAACTAAGAAACATGGGATTTTATCAACATCTATTGGATCACATCAGAATTCGGATCAGGATCAGACATCATGATTAGGATCAGCCATCATAATCAAGATCAGACATCATAATGAGTATCAGACATCAGGATCAAAATCAGACATCAGGATCAGGCTTTCCAAGATTCGGAAGACGATATATTTTCTATTGTTCTACCTTCACAACTGTTATAATGCATTATTATTTGCCGAATAAATGTCAACTTCACTGTAATTCCATCAGCATAATAATTTTGAAGAAGTGACACTTGCCAGAGAGACTGAATTGAACTCTTTAATCATTGACGAAAGTTTTACTTATCACAGAATTTTAAAGTTTTACTCATCACAGATCTCAATTTTTTGAAAGTTTTACTCATCACAGATCTCAATTTATCACCATCCGATGGTCCAAGAACTGAAAATAACATTCCATGCTAGAATTACTTCAAGAAACACTGCTATTTTTTACGGTTTCACGCCATTCTTTTACAGGTTGGCTAAAAATATAATTTCTAATGAAAGAGAGAATATTTACAAGTATTTATGACTGGGATCAGAAATTTGAAAAATTTAAAAAAACAGACAATAATTCCGTGATAAAGTTTCCCGAACTAATAGACAACATAGTTTCATTATTTGGCATTTCTACAGTAAGATGAGGTAAAGTTTGATCAATATAATTCATAAAACACTGTACAAAACATAGCAAAAGATTTATTTCAAAAAATTAGCTTACAGAGGTGATGATCAAGTTTATGAAAATTTAGCATAAAAATTCTGAACAAATATTCTGCCAAGGAACTGTAATCCGAACATTTCAGCACATAGTGTAAGATTTCCAGTCAAACTACATTTTTATTCATTATATGAAAAACTGACAAGATGGCAAAAAAATAATTTGTCAAAATACTATAGGCCATTCACATGACTTCTTGTGGTCTTTTTTCGTGTATTCCGCCACTATCTCTGATCATTTGCTCAATTTTTAATATAAAAATTAGACAGCGAATAAAAATAACAGTGAAAATCGAATTTTTCAATCTTTGAAAAAATGCTGGACATGCTCCTTGCCCGTTGAGAAGCAAGCATCAATTCAAATTTTTACTATTTCCCACTAAACCATATGTCAGATAGGACTCAAAATTTGTGAGCCTTCTCAAATAACCCTTCTTTTGAGCAAAAAATTCTACCGTAATAGTTTTGTAAAACTGATCTCAAGCTTGTACTCTTTTTTGTGTCAAGCATTTTATAAAAAAAAACAGGCTATTAGCCACGGGCTTTCAACTTCATTGCATATTTTTGAATTTACGTAGCGAATTATGTCCTATTTACAGTCCATATACGGGGTGAGCCAAAAAAAGATCACCGGTGCTGACTTTCCTAATTTTCGAACGGGTGAAGCTTTTTTAATGCTCTGGTTGTCTTTGCTGCTCTAGCATTTATGGTTACTGTACAAACAGAAATTTAGTAAAAGTGGTCATTTTTCGAAAAGTAAAAGTCGTGAAATCGAAGTAAAAGTTGTCCTATTGTGAAAAAAAGTTTTGTAAAGCTGTTTGCGCTCAATAATACTTTAAAAATCAGCCAGATTCGTAAGTTATAGGTCTCTTAAAGCCATCGACTTTTTGTTTAAACCTGGGCAAAATTTCGCCAAAATCAAGAGCATTTGTTTTAAAATTGGAAAAAAGCAAAATCAAAGCAAAACTAATTCAGTCATTGACTGGATCGAAAAAAGATTAAAATTATTGGTGAACCAGAAAGCGGGACACACTGAAACGGCTCTTTTGTAGTGTCCAGCTGTTATATGGTTCTTATGATTGAATCTATTTTGTATTTTTTGTAGTAAAACATGTTGATTTGGTCAATTTTTGTCAATTTTCAAAAATTTATTTTCAAATAATTGGTATTTTTGATTCAAGTCTGTCAATATTTGAGCAATCTGACTGAAACTTTGCAGTTTTCATCACAGATGTTTTATCTATCGACGGGAGGTACTTCATTAACAAAGGTTCTCTCATTTTAAGGCTATGAAAGTCAGCACAGGTCGACCTTTTTTGGCTCACCCTGTACAAAACCGATACAGTGAGGCAGATTTTTCCAAAATATTTCTCCATTAAGCCCAACTTCTTACTTGTCCGTCCCGCAAAACGCCAACGATATTGAACAGCATAAATCCGGGCAATAAAATTACCGAAACGGACGCTAAAGCCCAACCGAAAAATTGAGCGAACGGCGTAAAAACGTAAGAACCGTAGTCGGAAGGCGCGTAATTGTAGAACGAGACTAAAAGCACGACCTATAAAAATAGGTAATTTTACCGTTTAAAAATCGACCAAGTCTGTACAATATGATTTACATACAGTTAAGTAAATCGGACCGCCAAAGCGCCACGAAAACGTCCAATAAGTGCTGGGCGTCGATTTAAGCATAGCTTTAATGTCTCTAGAGAATTTTTTCACACCTGAAACATGACAGTAAAAGTAGGTTATGGTGCACAAAAACTGAAATTCGCATAGCTACAGAATTCGAAAATTCGATTTTTCTTATTTTCCGGATTTTTTGGTCTGTACATAACATTGAAGATATTTCAATCTAGAAAGGCAGTGTGGCCGAGTCGTCAATATGCACAATAGAGAAAAGTTTTTTCGAAACGTGCACTTTACCCACTTCATGAAATTTTGTTCCAAAAATGATACGAAAAATTCGAGAAAACTCGATAGAGCCTTACTTTTCGGATGCCACTAGGCTTTTCTTTACTTGATTAGATACCCAGTTTAACATATTTTCTCAGAGTTTGAATCCGATTTGAGTACTGGATTTTCCATTTTTTATACAAAAATTTGATCAAATACTCGATCAATGAAAATGTGATGGCACTAAACGACGTATAACTACTGTAATCGGAAGACAAGATTTGCATAGTAATACTGGTAAAATTTCATTAGATCCAATAGACACTGACTGAACAGTATGCTTCAAGCAGATCGCTTGAGCAAAACTTAAGCTGTGAATGCTAACAAAATACGAATCAAATCAGCAATGACATTCACTAATCCCTCACACTCAAGTCATACTGATTTCAAAAATTCGCCAAGTTTCTAAGCAAAAAACTGTGTGGTTGTTAGACATATGCAGAAAATTGTCTCACCGTATATGAATCCTATCAAGAATAATTCGCTGATAGCAATGAAAATCAATGTATAACTCGCTCCGTAATCATCGAACATAGTGAAGTAGTAAATTCCACCCTGTGAAAAGAATGATTCTCTCACATAATCTTCATACAAAGTCGTCGTATTTTATGCATACTGTTGTGGAAAATTATCAAAAAAGGAAAGAGAACAGTGAAATTTAGGATTAAGGTTTGCTTCGACAACAAACATCCCTGATAATTTTGCACGTAATGTTTCAATCTACATAAAAATCTATATTGTAAATTTCTAAATCTGTGTTTGGTTATCGATCAGGAAACGAGCAGAAACGTGAACTTCAAAATATTCTGGTTCACATTTGACTCCTAGACCCTGCATTTGATTCGCAAATTGATGTCTTATGATTGAAAAAAATCTTTTCATTTGCGAAATGAACTGAATTCGAAGCACCGAAACAAACCTCGACCAAAAACAAAAAAACTAATCATTTTTGATTCATGAACTGATAATCTCAAAAACAAATGAAATTTTCCCCTCAATAGTCTGCAAAGTTTGATCCCCAAACTTTTAACACATCATAAAATCCAACATCAAACGTCTAAATTTGACATAAATTTTCTGAATGATCATTCTAAGTTGAGAATCGTAGTTCTAAATATTTTTTTCACATAATATACCCTTGTGCAAAATATCAAACCGATCGAATAACAAGTAATCGAAAGTATGAGGATAACCTTTAGCCGGTGATTACGTAAACGCGGTACTCGATCCAAAAGACACGTGATACAAGTTTCCATATCGACGAACTTGAAAATAAAAAGATTGAAGCTGATATCATATATTGTGACCGGAAAATTTTGACCCTTAGCGAGGTTGTGTGAGGTAATTTCCGCTGTTCTGTGTACCGCCCATAGACGAGAATTTTTTTCATCATTTACAGTAAAGCGGTTCAGCAGTTTTTCTGTCTTTGGACTTACATTCATTGAATAGCTGCATCGATCATTTGGAAATAAATGGGGTAATAATTCCTACCACTGGAGAGTTTTTCGCTTTTTGTTTTTGTACATTTAGGTGTTGTTCTTGCATTTTATACCAAGATTTGACGTGAAAAAATGTTTTCAAATGAAAATGCTCTTAAAGTGAGCCGTAAAAATAAACGCTTGGACCTATTCAGAAAGGGGAACAGTTTCGAAATTACATGGGGAGAAAATCCAAATCGACAAATTACTTCTTTTAGATGACTGTTCAATGCAACTTCAATCTTTTTGGCAAAGGAGTTAAATTGACGCTACTTTTAGTTAAATTGACGTTACTGTTTGAATTATGGGTTCCAAATGTGGGAGTTCTGATTTTCATGAAAATACTTCTAAATTAAAAAATGACAAGAATCAGTTGCGTGATTAAAATCGTTTATACAAGGCCTTTACTGGAAAATGTTCGGCTTGAAAATTATTAAAAATTAGCTGTCCGCCCAAAACTTTGAAGTCAGATGAGACATGTGGTTCAGCAGGAAATAATAAACATATTGGAATAGTATTTGCTGTCCACTTTTTTATTTACATAGCATTTCAATAAAAACGGGCTATGGTTGTAAATCAGTTTTTATTTTTGATAATGTATCAAATTCCTACAGTAAAAATAATTAGTGTGTGGAAGCCGAAAACTTGCAGTTCGTTTGCGATTATTTTAAAACAAAAATCTTATCAAAATTCCTACTGAAGATTACAAGTGAATTCAAAAATGCTTGTTTATTCGAAAACTTAGTGACAAAAAATTGAACGAATTGTCATTTTCGTTCAAGTTGAAGTTTCGAGAGGTGACAAAAGAAAAGAAAAGAAAAAGATTTTGGCTCGTAGGACTCTGTGATGAATTAATTGTGCCCCGTTGATTTTTGCTTATTCTTCGTTTATGAAAGCAAAAACTCATCAAATTTCTATGCAATAAGTTGCATTAATTCTTGCTGTAAAATGCTGTCTGTAGTTCCACATCTAAGCTCATGATTTGAACCACACAATCGGGGTGTCGGGAAACATTCTTGAAAATAAACTGAATGAAAAATCTCCACTGATCGGGGTAACGGGAATTTCGTGCATTAATCGAGGTAACGGTATTGTTGGGGTAAATGGACGACCAGAGTTAGGGACAGTCGGGATAAGGAGACACAACCGATGAATTCAGTCCGAAACAGGTTATTTAAATGGGATATCAATTTCAAACCAATCAACCACAACATGTTTCGAGAAGGTAACTCAGGTGAGCAACAACGTGAGATGATGAAAAATGCTGACCCTAATTGATGTAACTGTCACACTTTACGTCATGGAGAATTAAAAGTTCGTTTTTAGAATTTCAAAAGCACATACCTCGCTGCCGGATCCAAGGAGGACGACCATGAAAAAGAACATCACTGCCCATAAGGAACTCCACGTCATACCGACTATGGCTTCGGGATAAGCGACAAATATCAGACCGGCACCTGGATTATAAAATTGAGATGTTTGAAATATCTGTTAATCAAATATTCGGGAACAAACAAGACAAATACTATGATTATAGTAGAACACGCTCTGTATCAATAGGAGGTCTAATGAACCAGAACTTCAACAAAAACAGTGCTTCTTATGATGATGCGTGTGTGAGTTAAACGGAATCGAATAGTGTCGTATTCAGATTCAATACTGGATCGAAGCGAGAAAAAAACAAGGAGCCGAAACTTCGATATCCGAGAGAAATGGAAACCGTGCTCAAAAGATGCGGATTCTGAGTTGGACTGAATGTAAAACTTACTTAACCTGAGTCAGCATTTAGGTTTTTTATGTGGCCGTAGGAAACAGTTTTCACTCAGGTGGCAACTGACGTAAATTGACTAAAATGCATCTCAAAAAACGTCATCCCAGGTTAATTGTGACTAATGGTAACTCATTATAAGCATTTTTAGGACAATGACTGATGATATCAATGAAAAATATTGGTGATCATTATTGGAGATAATATGAGTGACTGATGATCAGTCGGATGAACTTCTCTGTGCTATTTGATGACCTTCTCGATGCTGTCCGATGGCCTTCATCCCAATCTGTGACTGTTTTTGAAGTATTCAGTCAATAATCCGTGTGAGTGATCAATGATCACTGGGGACCATACATGTACAGCATAAAAATTGGGGTGGGGGTCAGCATCAAATCGTTTGAACCTGATTGGTTGAACTTGTTTACGACGGGTTCCTTGAAGTTGTCCACCCGTCGGGTGGGAGTTGGTAAGTGGACAGAAGGGATTAGTAGTTCTCTGTTTTTTTGGGCTCTTATTTTCCTACTGTAATCCTTTCCATACGTATTTTACGATTTCCGAGTAAATAATAGAACGAAAATGCATTAATGGTTTTGGCAAATTATCGTCAAAAATGTACAAAACAATGGGCTACTTAACCTACATTATTCCTAATGGTTTCCGAGAAAAATAAAAATGGATTACTGTACACGAAACTAATTTGGACGAAATTATACAGTAAACTTAAGCTTAACTTAATTTACATAATTTACAAATTCACTTATCGTGACACCTCCCTTCTTTATAAAGCAAACGTCCTCGTTTGGGCAGGTCACAATTCGATTGAAGCTGGCGAATCGGGTCGAGCAGAACGGTGGGTGGAGCTACGCTGAACTCAGCGGAAGGCATTGTCTGGATCGGGACGTCGTTGATTTTCATCGTTTGGTTGATTTGAACAGACGTTGACTTTTGGATGATACGGCTGCGTATTGTTGACGTGAATTGCCTCTTCTCGATCTGTTTTGGGGTTATAGATCCAGAGGTTGGGGTAGGATATCAGCATAATTTTGTAGGGACCAAGGTGTAGGGGGGCCAACTTAGACGTTAGTCCTTGTTTTACTGTTTCGACGGGTTTGAGGACCAGGTCACCAACTGTATATTCGTGGTTGTTGGTTTTCATGTCATACTTTTTTGAATAAAGAGCTTGGCTATTTCTTATGCGGTCCTCGACAACGGTCAAAGCGGTGTGAAAATGATGTTTGACGTCATTGACATAATCGTTCATGTCTATGGCGTAGGGCGATGGTGGGGTTCGAGAAATATCCGACGGGAGCTCCGGTTGTCGACCATATAACAATTCAAAGGGGGAATAGCCAGTGCTTTCATTTTGGTGAATATTTGTGGCAAAAATGGCAAAAGGGAGATGTTCATCCCAATCAGTATGCCAATCGTCAACATACATCCGCATGCGGACAACAAGGGTTTGGTTTGCATTCGACTTCGCCGTTGGCCATGGGATGGTAGGGGGTAGTGTGGACTTTTCTGGTTTCACAAAGTCGAGTTACTTCGGTCATGAGGGTGGAAGTAAAATCAGTGCCACGGTCGCAGTGCAAAATTTTGGGAGCTCACTTTTTCAGTTCCGACAGAAAAAAAAATTTTCCTGATAATTATCAACATTGTTGCACGAATTTTTAAAAAAAATTTTCATGTCAAAATGCTAAAATCCCAAAAAGAAGAAAAATTCTGAGGCCATCCGGGGTTCTGCCCGAGGTCAGGACCCCGCCAAACTCGGCCAAAAACATGTATGCTTGGGACATGTGGATGTCCCCAATGATCTTCACTCCCCCAAAGATTATCGGCGTACTAGTGCGTTCAAGTCACTTGAGTGAGCCTGATTACCATACAAGTACAGCTGCCAAAATTTGCTGGGCGTCAGGCTCCATTGCAAACGTGTGGAATTTTTCTACTATTACTTTTGCAGGTCATTTATAGACAAGACTGGTCGGTATGTAGCAAGAGTCACTAATCTTCCATATAAGTTTCTGTTGGGTTTTTCAAGACTTTGATATATTGTACAGTCCAAACCAAAGATGTTGGGAAACATACAGATATTTCCAGAGAAGGGCCATGTGGTGGTAAAAATTTCCTAGAAAAAAAAATAATTTCAGCAGGAAAATGCGATTTTTTTGCTATTTTTGTTGTAAATTTCTTAAAGTTGAGATTGGCGTACTTGGCCGATTACGTTAAGCCAGGAAGAGTAGTTGTAGTATATACAGGTGGGAGAGTTTACTCTTCCCTATGATACCCATTGTCTGTATATGGTATAGTCAATAGGATTTTAATCAAAACTTGACAACTCCATACTAAAGTAAAGAATTGGAACTGTGCTGAAGTTTGATGAACTTGAAAATCTACTGCGGGTGAAGATTTGTTTTGATTCAGCCAGAATTATGCGTGGGTATGGAATCGATCAGAAAGCAAAAAATACGAATTATGCAGATCTCTCATCGTTATCCGTACAGGTAAACTTGATGTCATTCCACAAAAAAATCGTCTGAGTAAGCAGTGGTCATTTGTGTCACTCTAAAACCTATTATACAATGGAGTAGGATCGGAGATTGCACCTATGTCCACCAACGAAACCCAGTCGATGCAATTTTCGCTTAAGATCACATGTGTGCTTATCCGGTCTTGTGTTTCACGTCCGTAGGCACATTTCTAGTATGATTCATCTCCCGATTTTTATTAGACAAATTCAGGTAATGATGCAGATTTTTTACGATCTGCATCCTAACTTTACCATCAAAAATTTTTGGATCTGGTAGCTTCGTGCTTAGTTTTTTATCCGCTCGATCCGGTACAGCTGGATTTGACTGGTTCCGGTTGCGGCTTCGTCATATAGTACTCCGATAATGAAGAAGAGGTTGAGGACAGAAATGGTAATTCAATTTTTAATTCTGTTCCAAATAATGATGAATCGTTGATTTGTAAGAATCTGAAGTGGATGTGCGGGGCAAGGATTCTATGGAAAAATTAATTAGAATCTAATATAGTTCGAGTATATCTGAACTGAGAATCGATGTTGCTTCACTATGCTTCGACATTTAAATAATTCCGAAAGAGAATTTCTGGGATTATATTAATTTTTTTGGAAACAAAAAAAGAAACCAATACGAAAAAAAATTTCGGGGGATCAATCATCATACAATCGATGTATAATTAAGACGTCTCTAAAAATTCGTCAATTCCAAAATGAAACTAACCTGATTTGGTAACTTGCGGCACTTCGACCTTCAAATCGTTGGCCATATAGCCCAATATGGCGAAAATGGCGCAACCGGACAATATGCTAGTCAAAGTATCGGTCACCGATATCAAAATCGCGTCCGTTTTACAGTTATTATAAAAGTGCATGTAACTGCCTATAGTTATTATACCGCCGGTGGCCGTATTTAGGGAATAGAAGACTTGGGTCGCTGCTTTGAACCAGGGCTACAATGAAAAAAAAGAAATAGTGCAATGTGAACAAAAATTCTGTTTTCATGATTATGCTGACATGAAAAGAATTCGATATGTGGAAATTTCAGTTACCTAGCAATACGAATAGAAATAATTCAAATGAACGAGACTATTCATTTTGACCCCGTTTTCAGAGTCATGGTTTATACAAAACTTGATGAAGTGGATTCAGCACCATCAGCTCTCCATCGTTCCACTACATAGAATTTTGATATAAAATACAGCTTAGATTTTCGTAACGAAACAGTAATTTTTGAGATGGATCCATTAGCATATTGTTGCGTCTCAACTTCAAAGAGCCAGAAGTTATCATTTGGTTAGATCAAGAGGCGAATAAAAATACAAAAATGTTCAGTCGCTCGTAAATTTGGCATGTCTTCCCTGATAAGTCTCCCTAAATGTGTGATCATCATTCCTATTCCTTCAATTCTCGTTTCCAAAGATCCAACGAAGTCATTTGGCTTCAAAGTTTGCTTGATATGGCTCATGGTGCAGACGGAACTCGAAAATTTTTATTTCAAAGTAAAGTGAAATATCTACACATTTCAGGGGACGAGTTTATATGAATCCAGCGCTTGATGCTGATTTCAGAAACTTGTGAATTCCATGAACAATCGAAAAGTTGAAAATTACAAGGTGGTCGAAAAACGGCTCGCCTAAAAAGCATGTCTTAGCCAATCAAGTTAGTTTTTGATTTTTCTCAAAAGACTGTTTCTCACCCTAAAATTTCATATCTATATCTAAAGTATCGCGTGAACTATACTTTACCATAGCTGAACGATTATTTTTTCTAAATTTTTACTCAATTTTTTCAAACTAAGTAATCAGTTTTGTTCAACTCTTCGTACAGCAAAAATCTTTTAACACAAATAAAAACTGAACAGACTAAACATGTAAGCATCTGTTTTCTGGATTGTGTGCTGATTCATCGAGTGTCCCTATTCCTCGAGCGTCCCGATCTACCGAAAGTTTCGACTACTCGAAAGTTCCGATTCTTCGAATAGTGCAGATTTTATCTACAGAGTCCCGTTTTAGCAAAAGTCCCGATTCCTCCAAAATTTTTTTTTTCAAAAAATCTCGTTTCCTCAAAAATAATAAATATGCAGGGTCAAATGTACCATTTTGTAATGTGAGGATTTCCACGGCATGAAGTTCCCACGGTCGCCTAAGCCTAAGCCAATGTCTATGTCTAAGCCTAAGCCTATGCATCAAAATAGAGTCCTCCAAAAATGATCAGAAATGTGCATGAATCGCTATCAACAAAAAATCTCTCAATGTCGTTGAGTCTTCATATCATCAGATATGGTAATTTTGAAATTATAGTTTTTACGATCAAATTTACAGACGTTTCAAGAAAATCGATCTGTTTGTATACGCACTTTCGATGAACTGGGATTTCTGATGCACCAATGTTCGATGAATAATAAATTTTGTCTTATTTTCGAGGAATCGGAACTTTCGAGGAATCGAGAAAGCATATTCATGATGCACTAAAGCATGTTTCGAAGAATCGGCAATTTTATCCACTTTTCGAGGAATCGAGACTTTCGAAGAATCGGAACTTTCGAGTAAAGGGGACGTTCGAGGAATAGGGATACATCCGTTTTCTGAGCTACATCGACTAATTTTGATAATCATGAGCGAAAATATTGTTTCCAAGACAGTTTTGAAATTTTTAAAATTTAAAAAATTTTTCAAAAATAGAAAATATAAAAAAATTAAATTTTCGTTGGTTCCGTCAAAAAATGATCGATGAAAAACCACAAGAATGAGTGATTTTGCTGATATAGCAACCAGTTGGCTATTTTTGTACATGGATGAAATTCTGAACCATGATACCAAATTAATTTTGCTATCGAATGCAAAGCACAGGAACCTTGGATCGATTCTAATTGCCATAAAGTAGCAGTTTTAGGCTACCCATCTTTTTCGGACGATCTAGTCATTATATAAAGAGACAACTATTCGAACATTATCGGGAGTAAAATCGATATGAAAATTGATAGGTAATGTAATAATTTCTTATTTATAAATTTCAGCGAAAATCACATGATAACCTGACAAATTAAGTATTACAATGTATTCATTGCACGCATAACAGATCAACTATGAACGAACTTAAATAATCAAGAAAACGTAAATCTATGTACAACTTATTTCCTGTATCAGTAGTAGGTAGAAAAAACGAGTTTTTACAAACGGTAGATCGATAAATTTACCAAATTTCCACAAGATTTTACCGTATGACTGTTTTATAGTGACCAAAAAAATAATGCTTTTCGGCAATAGTCACTTTTTTACTTGTTTCACAGAACAAATGTAGTTTTAATGCATGCACACTACTACTACAAGCTCACATATTCACAGATTTTTTAACCTTCTGCTCTGAACTGTAGACCACTCTTCATAAATCCAATGAGAATCTACCTCAGAAGAAAATTTTTTGTTATATTTAACTAGAAAAGTATGCTTGAGCAGTTCGGCAAAGTTTGATTCGTAAATCATTGACTTTAGGTAACAGTGTTCCCATTGGATTTGGTCAGGAAAGCAAAACTTACCGTCGCCGTCAACAATTTTCCAAAATCTGGTACTAAATAATAATAAAGTCCGTCAGAGGCACCCGGCAGCGTGACGGCTCTGATCAACAAAAACAATAGGATCAAGTATGGGAAAATCGTGGTCACGTAGACGGCCTTGCCCGAACTACGTACGCCTTTCGAAACGCACAGAACGTTCAAAACCCATGATAATGTCAAACAAGCGACCAACGGCCATTGTAACGTACCCATTTCTTCGAAACTGTCGCTGACGTTTAATACGTAACGACTATAGAAAAAGTATTAGATTTTTTGTATTTTGATAAGACACGTTACAGATCGTTACGAATATCGAGAAAAAAATGAAGCGAACCACTTCTTGTCCTGAGAATTGGAAAAATGATCACCAAATCTCACAACATTCAGGAAAAAACAGCAAGAAAATTTTATCCTAAAAGTTAAAGTGAGCTTTGATGGGCAATTATATTCAGTGCTTGCTCGATAATCGGAAACTTCGAGGAAGTTTTGACGAAAATTCAGTCAAGTTTCTCCAATATGCCAGTATGAAAATTTTATTGGCCCGTATGGTGTTTCATGGTTGGAGAATGAAAAGACCAAAAATTGACGACGTCTTCAAAATTCTTTCGAGAAAGTCTTACTGTACAAATTCACTTAAAAATTGTCATAGGCTGTGGAGTGGATTCCTATGTTTTCAGTTCAATATCATGTGTGGTTTAACAGAAAATGACAATAGCCTGGAACACTACTTTCCAGTCTTTAGTTTCAACAAAGAAAATATGGCCGGTTTAATCGAAGAGACTTAAGCTCCGGCTGAACTGAAGGTCAAGCTATAGCTCAACTCTGTATGTTATACCATTTCCGTTGGGGTGCAGCTCAACTCATAAACACAAAACATATTGAGAAATGCTGCAGCTCAGCTGCAGCATAACTTTCTTGAATCGAAAAATTATGATCGGAAGAAAAGTAGTCAATATTGTCATCAAATTTACGATGAACAGAGAGAAGGATCAACAGGAGACCTACCGATTTCAGGTTAAGATATGGCATTTTATTGTACTCTTGTTATCAAGAATAGAGCTAAATGGTCTATGCTATTTTGCTCAAAACGTCTGACTTTTCAATATTCCGTGCGGATATTACTCCTATAGTCCGTTTTTCATAAAATGCCTTCAAATAATGAATCTGGGAAGCGTACTATTTAATATTTTTAGCATTTTCTGCATAATCCTATGTCATATGGAACTGAAAATTTGTAACAACATTCAAAAAACATTCATAATCTTTTTAAGTGAAAAATCCTACAGTAATACCTTCATGTAACGGGATATTCAACTCTCTTAATATACGAGTCATTTTTCATTTTAGGAGCATTTTATAAAACAGATTTTGACATTTTTTTAAAGCGAACTGTTGAAAATGAGCTATCTTGTCAACTTCGATTATTATCATTTGTGGAAGAAGTTCTTTACCTGGTAGACTATTTTCATTTTACTACAACCTAAAAATGCTTAGTGAAAACTAAGATAGAAAATTCAGCAGGAATTACAGTATATCTGACTTTTTTGCAGAAATTTTTTAAGGCTTCTGAATAGCACTATCTGCAGCAATAATGTTTACGCAATGTGAATCCATTCAATGAGCAGTGGTCAGATTCAGATGGTCTAGAAATTCATTGAAAAGCAATAAAGAAAATTCTCACTTGAAAAATTCATCTGCAGGTGAAATTTTCATTGCATCTGTTGTATTTAAATTTAAATCTGAAATCAATTGACCGGCATAACATGTTTTATTATAAAATCGGGCTAACGAATCGTTCAAAATTGTTTGGCAATATTGATCCTCTCGTATTGAATGACAATCTTAAAAAGAGCAATTAAAGGAACATTAACATAATAAAGATAAACATAGAATGATTCAAACTTTGTTCTGCACAGACTTTCCCCTTTGGAATGATGTTTCCATCAATTTCAAAAATTAAAAAATCGATGCTCAAAATCAATCAATAAACCGTCCCATCAAATGAAGAAATCTTTTAGCGAATAACAGTTATTGAATTTTACATTTTTACCCCTCAAAAAGAAGATTTTTGATATCGGATTCAAAAAATTCAGCATTCATAAAATTCGCTTCCCCACAAACCCTCCGACAAAAAACAATGAAAAATCTATGACATATGCAACTGTATTATATTCATTTTAAAATTAGCCTTGCATTGCAAGTATGTACGAAAAAATTGTATCGTGCACCAAGTATTTTTTCTAAGGTTCTATTATTGTTTGTCAAAGTGAAATAAAGTACCTATTGAGATTTATGAAATCTGTTGCTTTTACTTCAAAATATCACTAGGGGTATGAAAAAAGCATCGAACTTTTCAAAAGGGTACTAGAAAGGAGACGATATTAATAAAGTAATAGTCATTATCAGATGAATAAGCATTGTATAACTTACAAACAGTATTCCATTCATTCCGACAAGTTGACCACAATAAGTTGATTCGAAATGACAGGAATAGATAATAAAACGCCCAAGCTATAACCATATGGTAATAAATAATGATGACCATTGAGATAGCGAACATCGACCAACCGATTCCTGAAAAAAATAATATTTTTCTGGAAATCATTTTCCGGAAAAGATACAATGGTGTCAAGTAGCAAGCATCTTCGGCGTCGGTGGGGTCAAATATAAATCCGTACGAGCCTAGCCTGATGCCATGTGTTTTTTCACGTGGATTTCAAACGATGGGCTGCTCAGTACCATCCAAGGCGAATAAAAATTTTCCACTGATTTAATCGGCAAAATTTGTATAAATCATACATCATTCAAAACAGTAGTGTATGTATTCGAGAAAAAAATCATATTCATGGCAATAAATATCAAAGATTTCGCTTCAATGAATATATTTTTCTCTCTTTGTTCAACAATTCTCAACGGTATAATAAATTTTGAATTTTTCGACCGGGATAAGTTCTAATCAACTTTTTTGAAATCGGTTTTTACCGCTCACTTAACTATGTTTCCCTTCATACATGTTTTTGAGTGATTAGCTGGGGGTCATGGCATGATCTTGGCTGATCCACTCAGAATTTTAATTTTTTGATTTTTATATCATTAAATGTAGAAGTAATTTTTTCGATTTTAACATAGTTTCTGTGCCCTTTGAAGAGCTGGTCATATAAAGATTTGAAAAAATTAATGTAAAAATGTTGAAAATTATCAGGAAAAAGTTTAATTTTTGCTGGAAACGAAAGAGCACAATGGGAAACATATTAAAACAAAGTTTTAAAGCAGTCTGATCAATTTTGACTGAGTTCTGAGAAATTTCGAAAGAAATCGAGTGTGACCCCTCCTCCAGAATTTCTATACCGTACATATATGTTTCACACTGTCCGTAGAGGAAGTAAAATAACTGATGCCGAAATGGCTGACATCGGCCGGTGCCAGACCGTGACATAGGTGTCCATTTGGGTGCCAGAAAGCACTCATGCATCAATCAGTTCATACCTTGGGCGATTGGAGCAATTTTCTCGAACACAATGCATGGTCCCAAACTGACGTATTGTCCCAAGGCGAGTTCTAGAAAATATAGCGGTAGTCCGACAATCAAAACGGCGATCCAGTACGGTATAAGGAAGGCGCCTGAAAATCCCTCATGTAACATCTCCTGAGGCTTGATAGGTTGGAAAACAAGACCAACAGTCTCCTGCTAACCCAGGTTTGGCTTAAAGGGTCGGACGAAAATAAAAAATCGACATTTCGTCCGAAAAAAAGAGTCCCAAAGGCAATAATTTCAATTTGAGAAGTCAAAAATTTATATACGTAAGGCGGAGCACCGAAAAACTCGAGCCTTCCAGATATTCGTGGCTCAAAAACGAATATTACCGTCACGAAAAATTGTGAATTTCAAATTCTTTTCAGTCGATAGGCTTAGTGTTCAAAAGGGTTTTTTTATCACGAGTTCCATTAGCACGGCCCCTAGCTTTCCTTAATTAGTATCACTTTTTCTTAGCACGACTAAAATTTTCATTAGCATAGGCACAGCTTTATTAGTACCGTGCAAATAAAAAAACCATGATGTTCACCGAGGTTTACAGGACTTTTGATCTGAAATGTCAGCGCTGTGATCATTATAGCACGATAAAAAGGTCATTTGCTTCCCAAAACTAAAAATTTTTGATTCATGTCTATTGATAGGAGCAACCTTACAATGACTAATCAAATGGGTAGCGATTTGCCCGACAATTTTTTCGAAGCATATATTTTTATAGCATTCCGACTACCAATCACACATGTAATTAGATAAATCTGACATGTTTCGAAACATTTTTTCTTTTTTGAAACTTCTTAAAGTTGTTGCACACCATCACACTCAAATTATTTCAAAATGATCGATGTAGCGGTCAGCCTTTCGGCAAACGCAAACTTACTGGGTATCAGAAAATCAATTTTGATAATTTTAAGATAATAGGAGTTTGTATGATGAATAAAATATTTATTGAATAGAGTAAACGAGTCTTATAATGTTTTTTGTCATTTTCTGGTCTATAGGCATTTTATAAGAAACAGACTATAAATCAGGGCAGCTGTTCGAACCTCCACACCTGTCTGCCAAAAATCAAAGAAAAAATGCATGTTGATCAAAAATCTTTAATGATCACGCGCCATGAAGAGAATTTTGGAGATCAAAATTCGACTTTTTTCATCACTCATGCTTGGACTCTCTCTCTAAAATGAGAACTAAAATTGTCATTCCATTCAGAAGTGAAAAATCTTACAAATTTTAGTGATTAGTTTCACTCTGATGAGAGCTATCAGAAAATGCATGCATGCAATGGAAATGAGAAACAGTCGGTGCAAGAGAAGTCGCTTGTGAACCTCCGAGGTTCACAGTCTGCTTTTCCTGAAATCCTCCCAAGTAATAAATGTGGAAAGCAAGTACTTTTCTGAATTTCTACAATTTTATGTTTAATCCAGTATCACATTGGATTGCAAGTTTGTGAGTATTCAAATAATATTGAACAAACCTTGGTGTAAAACTTCGTGCAAATGGTTTAGAAGATAGCGCTGCGGTTTAGAAGATAGCGCTAAGTGATTTCTACACTTTCTTTCAAAATTGAAAAGCGAATTATGCTAATTAGTCTGAAAATTAAGACGCAGATTTTTGTTATTTCCTGGTAGCCCACATCAGGACGAGTCGAATGGACTCCAATTGAAGATACCACATCAGCTGATCTCATAACCAAAAAACACGGTCATTTCAATAAAAGTCATGCATCTCTGTTGGATGAAAATGACTTCTAATCGATTTTTATCCCAACTCAGCTGTTGGTCTCCCATTCCAAAAAATAGTTTTCTATTCTAAAGATGATTCCTCTGCTTTGATTCAGCTAGAATAATTTTCATAAAAGATACATGTTGATTACCTCGTAAAACCAGTTGAATTGGAAAGTAAAAATCTATCACTGGAAAACGGCGTTCGAGGCATTACATGTAAGACCGTTGGTCGTTTGGTGGGGAGGGATAAATCACAAATTCGTAGCATGGGATACCGAACTGTTCCGAAATCCCAATAAGTAGAAAAAGCCAAATTCTAGGCGAAAAAGTTCTGAAAATGAAACTTTTTTGCCCAATTTTTCGAGTTGGTAGTAACCGGAGATTGGGGTCACCAACATTTGGGTACTGGGTCCGACCGAATTGCGGGCATCCCCTAACTCCCTCCCCAACTAAAGATATGGTATGAGCCTAAAATTCAAAAAATTGAGATCGCGGAAGTAACGAGGCATAACATGTAAGACCGTTGGTCGGTTGGTGAGGGGGATAAATAAAAAATTCGTGGTATGAGATATCCGACTGTTCCAAAATTCCAGAAAATAGAAAAAGCCCAATTTTATGCCAAAAAGGGTTCAAAAAAGACGTTTTTTTGCCCTATTATTCGAGTTGAGGGTAATCAGAGGTTGGGGTACCGGCATTTGGGTACTGGGTCTGACCGACTTGCGAGCATCTCCCAACTCCCTCCACAACTAAAGATACGGTATGAGGTTGAAATTCAAAAAATTGAGATGGCGTAAGTAAGACTTATTAGTCTCTTCCTAGAAAATGGCCCATTAATAAAATTTGCTACTTATACACTGTATGGCCTATCGAATTTTACATATAGATATATACGCCTGAATCTAAGCCTAAGTCTAAGCCTACGCCCAAGGAAGCCTAAGCCTAACCCCGTGGCTAAGCCTAAGCCCAAGCCCAGGAATAAGCCTAAGCCTAAGCGCAGGGCTAAACCTAAGCCTAAGCCTAATCCTAACCCTTAGGGTATGTCTAAGCATAAGCCTAAAAAGCATACATGCACGTGGGGGGGGGGTTCGGGGGGTTTTGACCCCCAGCAGATTCTTGCTGATCCCCAGCAGATTTGACTTTCCCAGCAAGGATTGAGAAGATGACAAAGGAAAATGAGCAAGAGAGAAGAGAAAGTCGTCATAAAAATGGAAATGATGCTGTGGTTTAACAATTTTTCTAAACAAATCATACTTGATTTCAAAAAAGTAACATGAAAACTTTAAAAAGTGCTGTCTAAGCAAATAATTCCACATATCTGGCTAACATAGGTTGAATAATATGCTGCTTGGATGTTAGAAGACTTTCTGAGACCTTTCTTTTCGTTATCAAGAACGAAAAAAAGTTGTATCCCACCCCCTGTCCTGGCTGACCCCCAGCAGAATTTCTATGCTGTGCATGAATGCTAAAGAGCCATTTATACTTGGCTTTTCCGACGGAACTAAACGGACTGTCAACAGCTTGAAATTTTTAGCCTGAAAATCCACTTCGGTCGGAATGGATAACAGCAATTTTGTGGCAAACGATCGACGGTAACCTCCAAGCGAATTAAACGGAACTAAAAGTTCCCTTCGTTCGGTTACGTTCCGTCGATTGCATTGGCCGTTCCGTTCCGTCGGAAAAGGCAAGTATAAATGGCCCTTGCTTAAAGCTCATTTATACTTGTCTTTTCCGAAGGAACGGAACATAATGTAATCGAGGGAACGTAACCGAGGGGAACGGAAGTTCCCGTTCAGTTCGCTTCGGTTGGACGTTACCGCCGGTCGTACCGAAAAATTGCAGTTGTCCTTTCCTACCGAAAGTGGATTTTCAGGCTGAACGTTTCAAGCAGTTGACCATCCGTTCCGTTCCATTCCGTCGAAAAAGGCAAGTACGCGTAAAAACACTTTGAAAAAAATCGCCGTAAAGTGCATAAGGGCCCAAAAACTCACCGCCGCCGAATTCGTACGCCAACTGTGGGAAACGCCATACGTTCCCCAAACCGACCGAAAATCCTATAGACGCCAATATGAATTCCGCATAATTTGCGTATTTGGGTCGTTCTTTGACGTGCAAAAGGGCGGTTTTTTCCGTCTCGACAATCGACAAAAGTATCAAACTATTGCGAGCCGTGCGATTTTTCTTCGACGACGGATACTGGTTGAACGGAACGGCGACGGCGGGCGATGTGCAACTTTTTGAAATCATAATTTTGGGTGAAAAGTGGGTAATTATGCAAAATTCGAAGTTAGTAGTAATGAGGATGTGTTCTAAAATAGAATGCTCTAAACTACGATTTGTAAACCTCTTGTGTAAATACCGCATCGGAAAGAATCATAACATGACACAATTTTGATTAATTTGAAAGTGAAATAAGTGCAGAAAAATAATATCCAACAATTAAATGTTCGATGCACTCTTTTTTGCCAAGCATTAAACCAAAATTATTAAATGAAAAAAACGGTATAGGATCAACAGTATAGAATTTTATAGTCTGTTTTTCTTGAAATGCTCGTAAGTAAAAGTAGTTGGAAGCAAATACTTTGTTTTGATTATCTGATGATGAACATATTCGAATGAAAATTCGTGATCATACTTAACTACAGTCTGTTTTTCATAAAATGCTTCTAAATAATGAATCTGGAAAGCAAATTCAGAATTTTCTGCCAAGCCGTAAGTCATTTAGAACTATAGTCTGTTTACTAAAAAATGCTCGTAAAAGGAAAAATGACCAAAATAAGTAGCGCCCTCAAAACCGTTTACACAGAGCTTTTTTCTGTGGGATCTTTTACTAAAAAAATTGTGAGGGTTAGTTGAGCATGCTCACAAATTTCTAGTCTTATGCCACATATGGCTTAGCAGGAAAAAGCAAAAATATGAAATAGTACTTGCTTTCGACTCTTAAATTTACAAGCATTACAATAAAAACAGACTATAAAATTTTGTGACGACATTCAACTCACAGTTTTTTTCCTCAATCGACCATTTTTGAAGAATTTTTTTGAAATTGATGTACATTTTTTTGTGCTTAGGCATCACTTTGAGGAAAAAATTTTTGATGGTCAAGCTGACTACCCTTTTGATTGGGTTGTAGGCTTTCCTTTTCGGAGATGCATTTTACGCGTTATAAAATGGAAAATTGTTGAAATTTTTTGGCGCTTCGCGCCGGATTTTAATTATTCAATAATTTTCTATATTATTGCAGTGCGCGGTTAGAGAATGCCATTCTATAGTTAGTTTTTCTTGAAATTCTTCTAAATAATGACAGTGGAAAGCAAGTACTATTTGATTTTTTCACGATTTGTTGATGAACAACATATCATATAGGACTGAAAATTTATGAGCATAGTGAACTAACCTTTAACAATTTTTCCAATGAAAAATTTTAAAGTGAGAGCTCAATGTAAACGATTTTAATAACAGTACTGATTTTTGTCACTTTTATATTTGGGAGCATTTTATAAAAAACTTACTATAGCTAATGCTTATAGCTTTCAATTATCAAAATATCATGGATAAATGTTTTATCCTGCGTCGTTTTATTGAGAATTTGGCGAAAATCAAGATTTTTCTCGGTTATTTTCCCAAAATCTTTCTGCGGTCTTTAAAAACATTTTGACATTTGTGTAATCAAAACATTTTGAGTCCAAGTGGGAATTCTTGTTGTTTGAAGAATGAACATTTTTGGTTGGTTTCCTAGTTTTTGAATTATAATGCAAAATTAAACCTCAGGGAATAAAAGTTGGAAGGGTTTATTGTCCAGTGTTCTAGAATATCAAAATCCCAGAAAAATTTTCGGCACTCCAGGCGCCGAACAAGTTACTCATAAAAATCTTTTCATTGTCTCTTCAAAACTCAGAAAATTTGGTTTTAAAGGCCTAACACCGATGCGAATCGAATGACATAGATGAAAACTAGCTTTTGGTAGTTTTCCTTATAAAACTAAGCTAATTTATTGATTTTAGAGTGAGCAACCAAAAATTTATCTGTGTAACCAAAATTTTTCTCCAAGTCGCACGTTGCAACCTGGCCTGTGCAGAAAAAAAGCCCTGTGTTCAAGTTCATACTTTTATGTCAGATTGTCAGCTGTTCAGAATCAGTTTTAAAATTTTATTTTTCATCGTTATCTTTTTATCAAAGTTTACTGTTTGATTTACTTTTTATGTCAAAATTAGTAGTTGCTTTATGTTGTCAAAGAAATATAAGAAATAAAGGCTATGCCGTTGAACTATTCTCTTGCTTGGTTCATGTAAACTCACTTAAATATTTATTTATAAGCAGGTCGTAGCTCGAAATTTTTGCAAAAAAATGTCGGTTTTTTTGGTGGAATTAAATCCAAGTTAATGAGAGAAACGTTTAAAAACACATCACAAATGATTTTGAACGATTTTTGAGCAGAGAAACTAAAAAAATTGATTTTTCCTCACGAGGAAAAATTTTTTGGGGTTTTTTCTTCGAATGGATCAAAAAGTTTTCAGCAAAAAACACTGATTCAACTAACACTTGAAAACTTTTTGAGTGGAAAAATCTAAAGTAAAATGTTCACGTAAAGGCTTTTCAAGTCGCATAAATTTTGTGGCATTTTTCATTTTAGTAGCAAAACAGACTATGACCTTCGATATTATTTTTTTTAAATTCTATCGTAAAGCTCTGTGTATAGGATATTGACGACAATATTAATTTTTTTCGATTTGCAAGCATCTTACAAGTAAATATTCTGTAGATGTTGGTACAAAGACAAATAACAGCTGTTATTTTCTGACGTAGGACTGAAGACCTAACGATGGTTCAACTCTCGTAAAATAACTAAAACATTGCTTGATTTATTTCAAATATTTTCATAATTTCGGACTGAACGTAAAAAATCTTGGAAAATCAAATGCAGAGTGTAGAATTTCATCAGTAACTCAAGTTTAATCGTAAACTGATGAAGCTCCCAGAAAATCATCATATTTAATGTAAAAAGCTTCATTTGCTTGCTAAAAGAAACACAATCCGGATAAAACTATTTTCGCTGCAAGAAAGCAATACTTATTTGAACAAAACAAAGTTTAGACATTTTCAGAAATGGAAAAAAGTAATTTTAGGATTTTTGCCCAATAGTTGCATTTTTCACCCAAAATTTTACATAAAGATGGTCAATAAGGATAAGGTCACAAATATATGATCTCAATCAATTAACAGAAAAATATAATAAAACACACATTCAATTATCGCTCTGAGCACAATTTAAGCAATAACATTAAATGAACATAATACTAGTTTATTAGAAAATGCCCCGATGGGGCAGAAAAAAGGAGAATATACTTGCTTCGACAGTTGCCATGGTGGAAAAAGAAGTGGACTAGATTTTTGAGAACTTGGGTCAAAGTTGGAAAAAATTCACTTTCTTTATATTGGATTTTCATTCTTTCTCAAAAAAATTTTCCATTTCTGTGAAAAAGTATATTCTGCAGCATCGTGCATTTTGTCCTTCCCCTGGCATCAACTACAATCAAATTTTTCTATAAGAGAATTATATGCGCATGATTTCAAATGTAAAGAAATGGTAAACCAATAGCATTCTAACTCCCGACCAATTCAAAACTCCTGCCTCTCACACTAGCTGGAAAATAGTGTGGGAGGCATATTATAGTCATTTCCAGAACTATAAAGAAATCTGGGGTGGTTGCACTAACCCAACATGAAGATAATCTCAACATCGGGATTAAATTGACGATCCTGAGGTTGAGCTAATCGCAATGTTCAAATTATTCTCGTCCAATGCACAAACAACACTCACTTCAGGATTAACTAATACTGAGGTTTAAGTTCGAGTTTGGGAATTGCAGAAATTTTTATATTTATTTGCTTTAGAGATAAGAAAATTATGCGAAAATGTTAGTGCAACCCGACAGCTCGAGCTGGGGATAATCTCGACATTGAGCTCGTTATAATCCTGATGGCATTCAATTTATACCGGACTTGAGATCAAACTGATTCGCCTTCTTGTTCGAGATTACTTTGCGCTCGAGCTTAGACCCCTTTTGTGCAACTGGGCCTTGGTTACAGTCATTGGGCACTGATCTGCAAATGGGATTCAGCCGTGCCTATATTAGGGTTGTCGCTATATTAGATATTAGGGTGTTCTCCTCGACTCTACTGGCACTCCCATGGCAACAAATCGACTTTTTTGAAAGCAGGACGGGAGCGACAGGGATGGGCGAAATTGCTTCCCATCTGGAAACCCGTAAAAAGCGCTCTTTCTGCAATTTCAGTTTAAATCCAAAAAGTGTTAATGATGCTATTTTGTTGCATAGTTAAATAAAAGAGAATAAATTTGTTTATAGCTTGTTATCAGTAGAACTTATGGAGTGAATTTTATACGATATGTTATATAATATATAAAATAAGTGAATGAAACGTATCGGGCACAATCGGTTTAGTTCTTAGAAGACTTTGTATTGTAGCTTTTTTTCTAAAAAAGCTGAGTGAGATTTTATGTGCCACTTTCCCACAGTTGATTTCTTTTGTTGACACCAAATTCAGTAAAAAAGTTCAACACAGTTGGAAGCAAACATGTGCGAGAGGGGACATGGGGCACAAACTTCCACAAGGGTTTTGGAACTGGAAAATTTGTTATGCAAAAAATTTTTTGGTCAATTTTTTTAAATTTTTTGTCTAAAAAACGCCATAAAACCAAGATCCACCTCTGTACCCTCCTAAAAATTTCAGAAATGCACATATTTGGTTGGAAAGTGTGTTGATGCACTTAGCTGCAGAATATGCTTTTTCGCAGACATAGATAATTTTTTTGAGAAAAAATGAAAATCCAATATAAAGGAAGTGAATTTTTTCCAACTTTGACCCAAGTTCTCAAAAATCTAGTCCACTTCTTTTTCTACCATGGCAACTGTCGAAGCAAGTATATTCTCCTTTTTTCTGCCCCATCGGGGCATTTTCTAATAAACTAGTTCACCTCTTTTTAGTGGGCCTAACCATGCACGAAAACCTTCATAGAAGCACATTGAAGTTTTGAATTTGGTCATCTTCACGTCAAAAAAAAACAATAAAAAACTATCTTCAAGCAACGAATTCTCACTTCCGGCAAAAGTAAAAGATGTGTAAACTGCATAGTACTTAAAAAACATTGTAAACAGACTGAAAAATGACCACACCTATTGAATTCCTCATGGTTCAGAATCCTTAAACCCAAAAAATCGCAGAAATACCTTTGTTTACACTCAATATGAATTAGTGTGTAAAGTGATCACATTCATTAAATTCTCAGTGATCGAAAACCCCTCCCAAAGAATTTTTTTGCGTTAAGTGATCACATTCATTAAATTCCCAATGATCGAAAACCCCTTCCACAAAAAAATTACGAAAATAGGCTTGGTTAAATCCAGAATAATTTTTTTGTGTAAAGTGACGCATCCATTGAATTCCCCAAAGTCGAAAACCCCTTCCATAGAAAATCACAAAAATATGCTTGTTTACACCCCAGATAGATTTTCGTGTAAAATGACGTATCCATCGAATTTTCCGCAGTCGAAAACCCCTTCCACAAAAAATAACGAAAATACACTTGTTTACACCCGGAATAGTTTTATATGTGAGATGACCGCATTCATCAAATTCCCCATGGTCGAAAACCCCTTCCACTGAAAAATCTCGAAAATACGCTTGTTTACTCACGGGATAATTTTTTGTGTAAAGTGATCACATTTATTGAATTCCTCGTGGTCGAAAACCACTTCCATCAAAAAATCACGAAAATACGCTTGTTTACACAATGGATAATTTTTTGTGTAAAGTGACCACATCTATTGAATCCCCGCGGTCGAAAACTCTCTCCACTGGAAAATCACGGAAATACGCTTGTTTACACCCGGAATAATTTTTTGTGTAAAGTGACCGCGTCCATCAAATTCCCAATGGTCGAAAACCCTAGCAGCCCAAAAATCCCAATAAGGCTACAAGTTCAATTGAAACTGCAAAAAAATTAGTAGTGCATTATGCGGCAAAAAATTATTTTTTTGAACCCATAAGTATTATATAACAAAATTGGCGAATTTGGCGTTTTCCCGGACTTTGGTCAACTATATAATTGAATTGAGGCCATATTTCAAAGAAAAAAATTCGCATTTGAGATTACACCCCCAAGATGCTTAGGCCGAAGTATGGAGGTTGGATATGGCACACCGATTGCTGGGCATGGTGGAACTGGAGTGCCTTAAAAAAGTGCGTTTTTTAACCTGTTTTTGGGTCCCCACCGAGCACCACTTGCAGATAAAGGCGAAATGACAAAAGGCACCCCATAGTTTGCCCCTATGCCCGATATTATGCAAAAAACCCGAAGGTTCTAGCTCTTAGCGTTTTGGCTCTAGAGGGGGGGGGGACATGAAATTTGAGGGCCAAGTATATTATAGGTTGACGCTGTCGCGCCACCTATGATATCAACCTCATTCCTTAAATCTCGACGCTGTACAATGCAATGTACACTTTCGCCTATTTGTTGTGTAGCCTTAATTATATTTCCGCGACTTGAATGCCCAAGATAGGAATTCTCTTTTGGAGATTTCCATCCGGAGAAGCCGACATTAGTTTCGGCGGTGCCTTTGCGATTAAAATTTTTTTTGAAAAAACTGTAGTATGCTAGTAAAGACTATTCGTTTTTATGTGATACATTTGTGCTTAGCCTCAAAAATCGTGGCGTTGTGGGGAAGAAAAGTTAGAGAAAATCATACGTGTTCAACTTTTAATCGTTTTCCTATTTATTGTACATTGTAGAAATGCACTTCGAGACGTTGAAACTTGATTTCAATGGGGGTTGAGGGGTTTTGACCTCACCCAGACAAGTGTTTTTCTCCAAATAGTGACTATTTAAGGTGAGAAAGATATTTCCGCTTACAAAAGCGCTACAAGTTGGGTCTCATTCAATAGTTCTCGTAGAGGTCTATTCAAAAATATAATTCAAAATGGTGTACCTCCATCTGTGATGGAGAAATGAATAGTTAAAATTTTCTTGACGTCTCCAGATTTTCCTCGCTGCCTATGGACTATCGAAATACGTCCGATTTTTTGTTTCAACACAGAGGCTCCTGTAACTGAAAATGCTTTCAAGTCAAAAAATGACAAAAATGAACACTGTCGTCGATGCCCTCTGCAAAAAGCTTTTCCGATAGAATTTCTTACTCGAAGTTATGTATGCTCACAAATTTTCTGTTCTATATGACCCGTAAAATTACTTTCGCCTTTTATTATTTACAAGCATTTCAAGAAATACGGACTGTAGTGAATGTTTTTG